>JABSSZ010000199.1:0-114773 GCA_013755755.1 Fusarium sp. NRRL 25184
ATTAAAAAGTCAAGATGCCTTGCAGGACAAAGCATGATGGGCAACCTCAAAAGGACCACAAGCAATATCATGATGGAAAACACAAGATCGCGTCTCTAGAGAAGGACATTGCCGAACAAGAAGGGATCATCAAGCGGCAGACAAAGAAGAAAGTAACTCTCGAGACGGTCCGGTGTTATGTGGATCTCATGGAGAAACTTCTGTCTGCTTCTGACGAAGTGCTACACGCAGAGCACGAAGCAGCCATGAAAAAGCTAGAGTGCTTGTCTTAGCACAGCTTCGGTTGCTACAGCTCCTGGTGAAGTCTGGAGTATCGGTGCAGGCACCATTACTGTTTGGTTGCAAAAAGCAACTGAGGAAGTCTGGAGTATGTTCAAACATTATTATTGGGTTCATGTTCATTTTTCGAGAACGATTATATTGTCAAAGGTTTTATGTGGCGAATGGTTGGTAATGACAAAGGGACTTGGTAGCTCATTATGAGATGGCGAATAACTTGAATCAAGGCTAGAATCAAGTGCAAACGTGGGTATCTACTTCATAATAACAGGGAAACATCAAACCCTTGGCTGCTTGTGGCCTTCTTGTTTCACCACCTGTGCTGGACGGTTGATCGTGAGACCTTAGTTCTTCATGAAGGGACAACAACCTCGAATCCATCTTGGACAACCTCTCCTTCAAAATTCTCTCGATATCCCGCTCCTCAAACACCGCAACATCATCAAAAGAGTCAGATTCTTTCTCATCGAGGTCCCTGTCTCGTCGTCTGTGAGTGGCGAAGCGTAGCGGCGTTTGTGTTGGCTTGACTTTGCGAGCAAAGTCTCGCCGTCGTGTGTTATATCTCTCGGACCTTGCGCTCCAGAAGTCGTTGGCCATCTCACCGAGTTCAAGAGTTTTTGCTGCTGTAAGTCCAGCGTGACTCACATCGACCTTGTACTTCCACTTGCCGGGCTTATAAGTGGTGAAGCTCATCTCTGACGTGATGCCGTATTCTCATGTCAAGGAGATGTCCTGAAGCTGGGAGGATCTTGTCTACAAGGCCCATGTCTCTTGCATGGGAAGCAGATATGTGCAGCATAGCACGCAAAATATACCTTGCGCTCTCTGGTCTACAGCGACCGACCCAGGAAAAGGGAGTGATACTCAGAGCCGTAAAGTCTGAGGGTTCGATAGGCGGGATTGAGGACGACTTCGGAGCCTGCAATGACCACATCGAAAGCCGCTGCCAAGGCCACGCTACCAGCAGCGCAGTTTCCTCTCAGCACCGCGATGGTAGTGACGTCCTTTTGAGGAAATACGTCAAGTAGCATGTGGACCACATCATGGATGCGACTGATATTCCTCCAAGACTCTGCTGCAGGGTCATCACTGGCTTCAATGACGTTGAGGGCTATACCGTTGCTGAAGTAGGAGTCGCCGCCCATAAGTACGACAGCATCAAGAGCCTTGTGCGAAGTGACGAATTTAAGAGCTTTGATGAGTCGCAAACACTGAGAGGTGCTCATGGCACCGTTGTAGAACTCAAAGTAGACGAAGGCGACTGGGAGCCTGCCTGCACTTGCAGCAAACTCTACCCAAATCTCTTGATGGGTTGTATATGTTGCTTTAGACCAGCCAAAGAGAGAGCGTAGTGATACTGAACTGTTCAGGGAGCTTTGGTGGATGAGGCCGAGTTCAAGAAGGCCTGAGATAGTGGGGACTTTGGGCGAGAGCATTGGATCAACCTTGCGCTTCACTCGGCGGATATGAGTGATCCAGATGCCTTGTCCATCACAAGTGGCGACGCAGGCAGCATCGTCTCTGCAACCGATGATCTGTCCAGGTCCGCGCTTGCATTTCGCATCTCTCCCGGCTTCAATAGTATCTCCGTGAACGTAGAGGCCAGCTCCTCCAAACAGTTTTGTGAGGCAGCCAGGTTGCGAATCGGCAGCCTGATCTTTCGCGATATCGTCCGAGCGGGTTTATATTGTATGTCGAAGTTGCGGTCCGCTGCCTTGAGAAGTGGTCGGCGATTTGTTGGTCCGCCAAGGAAAGGCTTCCGCAGTGTCACTGATAGGCTTTTGTAACTGCGATTGGGGCCAAGATCAGCTGAGATGCCACCAATATCCTGCTTCTGCAAAAGGGACAGTCGCGATAGAGCGCCTGCGACGCCTGGATCGGAGAAGCCGTTAGCTGCCGAGACGATGCGGTGCAGAGCTGTGGCGGTCACAGTAATAGCTGCTTGGGTAACCTCTTTGCGGTAGAGTGTTGACTTAGTGACTCCGGGCGTATCGATGTAGATCTTGAACTGCTCAAATGCCCAGATTGGACCAGCGCCCATCTCATCAACGGCTTGTAAGACTGTAATACCCCAATGCGACCGACCGTTCTGGCCCTAGGATTGAGAATTGAGAAGTTGGTCGGAGTCTACGACGTTGCCATCGTCGCCCATGAGAACCCAGTCGAGGGCGCTCGGTCCTGCGTCACCCGGTGGTCCAGGATGGACGATGAGGATGAGGTATTTTGTGAAGATCTCGCTTGGGACTCGAGTAGTCATGAACGGGCAGATGATGACGTTTGGTTGAAACAAGTTGGCGGCCTTGATCATGGCTTTGTCGGATAGCGCATACTCAATCGTAACATTGTGTTTCTGACTGAGGATGAGGGATATAGCTGCTGAGAGAGCGAGTTATGCGCCGTATAGAGAAAGAGAATCTTCATCACCGGCGTAGTAGGCAGGCGACGCTCGTCCGTATCGCTCGAGCGACTCGTCTCGCTAGTACCTCGTGATGAAGCCTTCATTGAACCCATTGAGAGATGTTACGACCAGATATTTGGTATTGTAGTGTGCAGCAGCAGCCGGGGATGTCAGTTGGTTTAAGTAGCGATCTCCACAGGCCATTGAATAACTAAAGGTTGCGCCATGATGACTTATAGTGTAACAGCATCATCGCACTAAGCAACCCAGCTGTGAGCAAACGCGCATGTGTCACTCAATCATACCCATCATGATGCTGCAGATGGCGTTCTGTTTCAGGCAGAGTCGGTGGGGAGGGATGCCTGGCTTGTCGAGCGAAGCCAGATAGTTGAACTCCAACGCTGACGGTAGCGCATCCGCACGAGCGTCCACTGCTTGATCTTGTTAATGACAAGTAGGAAGGCTCGCTTGGAGTAAGAGAAACATGTTGGAATTGGTAACGGCCTTATGAGCCGTTAAGGCTTCGTACCTTGACCACCAGGGAGCCGATCGAGCATCGTTTGATTGAACTCGTCCACCCGTAAGTTGAACGGGCTGAAGGACGAACAACGGACAGACTGGGCGGACTCGTCGAGCACGGTTGCGGGAAACAGAAAATCGACGGCGTCACTGACTGAACATATGAGATGAAGATGACGAAGATCCACGACCTTGTCCAAGGGGGGCGCCATCACCAATTGTGTCCAGCCATGCGGAGTAAAGGGGATCGGTCGCCTTTCGAACAGGAGCGATGAGGCGCAGAATGTCGAAGTGAAACCAAAGGTGAGACGAGCGAATGGAGGCATTAAAGACTGCCTCTGGCGCAGTCGTACAAGGGTTCACCGGAGCCACTTGACGGAAGTCACTGGCGCCAACGGAGGTCTTATCACCAAAAGGCTGGTCTCGCCCTGTGATGGATCGGAGCAGCTGGTCTGCACACTGCACAGCCGTCTCGTTCGCCATTGGTAGTTCTTCCCACAGAATCAAGGCAGCATGCCAACAGCTCGGCGCGGCTCGAGTCGAGGGGACAGGTGTGACACGATCTCGCTCGAGGTCGGGTGTACGGGGATGCCGAAGGTCGAGTGGGCTGTACGGCCACGGTCGTAAAGCATGACGCTCAAGGCCGTCGATCCGGCGACGCAGACGACCTCACCTTCGGAGCGAATATAGACACATAGAGTACCAACAGGGAAGGTCTTGCCGCGACCAGCTCTGCCGTCAACGAAGAAACAACCGCCGGCGGCCAAGGAAGAATAGACAACGTCGAAGATACGACGCTACCCGCTATTCAAAGCAGCGTGATCCCGGCGGCTGCGCGTCATCGGCGTCTCCCGCTGTCGGGCGAAATATGCCAGCTCCAGTCGTAGCTCGCGCTCGACTCCTGTAGGCTCTGGGAGGCCGAACTGACGCATCGTTGCACCGTTGCGGGATATGCTGTGCAAAGTTCGAGAGATCGCCTCATCATGACTATAGTGCAAAACGAAGTTGACAGACAGAGCAGGGTCGAAGCGTCCCCAGCGGGCTACCGCTGGCGATGGAGAATCTAAGAGCAAATGGGCAAGGAGGAAGCGGAGCTGGGAGGGCAAGGCAAAGGAAGAGGCGGCCTCTTTCAGCGCATATTGGGCGTCACAGACGTTGCGGAATAGACCGAGAATAACTGCAGTCTGTCAATGCAATGGATGGACAGTCCCGTCTTCGATGCGTAGATCCACAAAACTGTAGGCCTGTCGATTCTGGTGCAAAATAGGGAGGTAAAAAAGTTCGCCATCCCTCGGCGGTATGGCGTGAATGCGCTTGATGACTTCACTGAGATGTCGCTCGATCAGAACCCGTCGGCAGGGACCCTGATCCGAGTGAGTAATAGACACGAAGGTGCGGTTGTCTTTCAGGACACGACCAAGCTGCCAGGAGTCGTAATAGAAGCGACCGTAGAACTCAGGATACGTCAGATTGTGGAACGGCGGTCGGCGAGGACGCTGAAAGTACCATAAGAGATCACTCATGAAAGACTGGTTTCCGGAGGCTCGCCACATCTGCCCTAGTTGACGGTTCTCTAAGTGGATCGGGAGGCACCGTATTCAGGGCTCCTTTGTCACTATACTGAAAGAGAAGATGCGATAGGCCGCTTCTGGGGACGAAAGGTATCTCCATGCGATATAATCCTTGTATTCGTCGGGCATCTCTGACGCTGGACTATCGTCGCTGATCCGGAAGCTAGCTCTGTCAGGGCCCTTGGACGAGTACTTGAAGAGGTACATGAAGACGTTCACGGATATACAGACGGCCACGTTGATGTGGCAGTCCATGTAGAGGATGAGGGACGGCATATAGGGAACAACATACGCGTCTTCCTCTTCCCTACGACGGAAGTGAATGCGACCCTGAGAGTCGAAAGTTGTTCGGCGGGAGAGAGGGTGAGGAAAGCCGAACCTGCAACGGCCGTCCCTATCGCAGTATGACGGCCCGTTCAAGTGGTTGCGACTGTGCATGTTCGTGCGAATAACAGATGCACGGAGTCGCTGCCATCCAACATCCCTCCCGCCTATTCCAGTAGTAACGCAAGAGGGCCAAGATGGTCAACCCGTAATCAAAGCACACATTCTTCCTTACTTGTTTCGTCTGCAATCGCGACCGCGAATCTTACCAAATCGTTTGCGATTCGCCGTATGCCCGATCAGAATCGTGACATGGATGCGGATGGGGGCTGGGACCGGTAAGATCAGTCATTCTCTTGGGAACAGGGAAATACATATTGCAATAGTATCTGTCGCTCTCTGCCGGAGCTGGCAGCGTGCAGGACTGCTGCCTTTACGGCGAAGAGACAGAGTTACGGTCCAACCAGCTAATGAACGGATAACCTGATAGCATTGGAGGAGATTTTCGCCACGGCAATACTCAGAAGCAGCCAGCTAGTGCTGCTATGCCGTGCCACCGACACCACAGGTATGGGAACCAGTAAACCCAATAATGACGCAAAACATTCGCTGACCTCCCCCCTCCAATAGTCATACATCGGCCACCAAAGGAGTAATGTTCCCAACAGTCACTATTGATCGAGACAAAAGTTGCGTCGTGGAATTTGAACACTAGAGCCTTCGGGCACCTCCCCTCGCTGAGAACATCTAGCGTTGCTGTAAGGCTTTTCAAGGGAATGAGCACGGGGCTAACACAGCACAGCGGGCTTTGCTTATTCGGTTCGGTCGTTCGAGCGGGCAAGCATCTCGATCAGACAGACAAATGTGTCCCAGGGGTGGTCGAAGGAGGTATGATGGAGGTGTCTATTTGCTTGAGGGTGATATTGATATCGTTGATTGTCACTACTCCAAGCTTAGCTTTCTGGGAGCGAGGCCGAGGGACGAGATAAAAAGTGACTACACCGCATCGATATCCGACAGCAGAACCAAGCTTCCGAGATCGTCAACAACTACGAAATCATCTCAAGCTTGGTAAGAAAGACCTGGTCGAATCTCCCCAAGCCGCTCTCCACGCAAAGGACGTTCTTGTTTGCGTGCTCCTCGTCGTGGACGAGTACGACGTCAACCACAATACGATCAACTGGGACGCCTCCGCGGTCAGCACGTTCGACCTTGTGTGGTCGATCATGGACAGAATCAAGGTCGAGTTGGAGAAGACGCAACTCTACTGGGTCGTCGGCACGTGGAACTACACGGACTACTACAAGTCCACCGGCCCGACCGACGAGAAGATCTTCTACCCTGAGTAGAAACCGATCCTCCAGATCGCCATGTCGGAGGACTCCAAGTCCGAGTTCTGCTCGTTCTTCGATATGCGTCTCCTCGATGAGCCCTCCCGAGCAGGACTTGGCCAATATCTCGGAGATGTTCGGAGGGGCAGATGTATGAGACCGCGGGGCCATCAGATTCCTCGAGCGCGAAACCAACCCATGGCCAATCGACCAAGTCGAGTTGAGGTTTTTCAGGCTTTGGCACACAACGAATTGACTACTGCGGGGACTATCAGCAAACGGGCCACGCTGGCCTTTGAAGCGGTGTTAGCTGGGAATTGCGCGGCAAGACGGAGTCAAGAGTAGTTCCGTCCGTGAAGAGCGGAAGAGATTGACGAAGAGGGAGGAGTCGCAATGAGTTCAAATTTTGGCCTATGATTGAGTCGATATGCGGTTTCGGGAGCGGCTAGGAGCGAGTTTGTCGGGCCTGGGGATATCAATCTCTGCCTTGTGGCATTGATCTTTGGTTGGCTTTGGACGCTATTATCTGGGTCGTCGGTATCTACATTGCCGTACTCATGTTTGCTGCAGCGTGAGTCGAGGAGCGAACGCCGGGCTGACTGCAGACCTTTGGCGCGCAGCACCCCACATGGCGCGCTACCTACCTTTCCAACCCCACCACTTTAGCAATTTTCCCTCGCTTTTCGAGGCAACTCTTCCACCATGTCAATACTCTGCTCCATTCTACTTCCACCAGTAAGCATGCCGGTAATAGCAGCTAGAGTAACTCTCTATAGGTCTGAAGCAATCGGTATGTTATGGACTTGGACGTCGGCTATGTCTTGTTGACTGACAGACCAAGCTGGCCTCTCTCTAGTGCTCTAGACTCCTCCCCCCCGAGCCCCCGAAGACGAATACTGAGCTTTCGACAAACAGTCCTACGTACTCCACGACGAGCTTCGAAGAAAGTGCCTACGAGAATAATGTTTCGCTCTACGACAGGGACCGACCGCAACGAGCTTGCGCTCAGCGATAAGCTCTTAAGAGACTGCTCTCGATGGGAGGCTTCGTTCCTAAGAAATCCTCTGCAGATGTCGAACCTATCCTTGACGATCGGTCTGGGTGCCAGATGGTTTCTTGTTTCGCTCAACAGTAAGCATCCAAGAAACCGCTCCCGATGAAGACCTTCGCACAATCTTCCGACAAACTCTCCCCACGACCAAATACTGGCGCTGCAGCAAACATCCAGAGACCGCCCCTGATCCAAACACTCGCCCAACAATAGCAGCAAGAAGCAGGAATGCCGGAGGAGTGGAACGTCCTGGCTAGGCTTCAACACGGAGGTCCCTTCAGGTTTATACACACTGGGCAGCGACTTGGTGATCCTGCTGACCTGGTTCTAATTTACAGCAAAGCACCCCAAACTTACGGCGCATCTCGCGCCCTCTGAAGCCCGTCCGACTTCAGCAGCCCCCGTTCGCCATCCCAGTCGACGTCGTGGCTTTGACAGAGAGATCTGTTAGACTTCCCGAGCATTTCAGATATCTGTCGTCCTGTACATACGATAATGACCAGGATGCTATCGATCGGCATTGGCCTTGTCGACTGTGGCCAGCTGGCCTTGATATCGATCCGGCTGCTCAGTGTCGCCACCTAGGTAGGCTCGTTCCAGTAGATGTGTGCATATACCCTGGGCAGCTAACTTGTCGAGTTCGTCCTGGCCTAGGTCGTGCTTCGGTGTCAATCGATCGGCGCAGTTACCATCCGCAGCACATCTGCCATACGAGCCCGTGATTGCGTGGCAAAGCTCCCCGAGATACCGGATGAGGCATGCATGCTCATCTACCGAGATGACGACCGAGGAAGCTAAGGTTTCGTGGATACCGACCTATGCGACGTCACCTGGGTACACCTACTCACCATCACCAACATACCCCGACTTCCACCGACCAGGCCGCTTGACCTGGAATGCTCGATAGCCAGCCATGGATCTCGAAACCGCTGACAGCAATACCCAACGCTCGACACTTGCTTGGGTGCCGGTGGGGTGCCGCGAGAGGCCCTCATGGCTGGCTTTATGCGGTTGATAAGGCGCGAGAGGTTAGGACACATACTAGACGAGCTTTCCCAGCACTAGGCTTTTCTGGATGTCGGTCGACGAGCTTCTCATCGACCCTACCAGTAAGCCACATGCGGGTTAGTCCTGCACTCCTCCCTGCCCTACCTAGTACTTCTCACCCGTCTATACACGCGCGCCGGCTCATGGTGACACAAACGTCTTCGCATTCTACATCTGCAACTAGTTGCTGAAGAGGCTGCGTCCTGAGATTGTCGCTGCTGAGTAGACACTCGGTCTCGCAAGGAAACGTAACGGGGAGTCTTTCAACGGCTCCATCGGTGGTTTTACACAAGGGTACTCAGTGCGTTGGCAAGTTATCAGGCTCTACATCTGGGTTCTGCTCAAGACCGAAGGTGGCTGATCATGATTGCGACGGTGCCTGGCGAGACTCCTACTCTTCCCCGAAACGATGCGAGGAGATGGCCTATAGCCCTACAACAGCATCGGAAAGGCGCCCCAGCTGATGACCTGATGTCCCTCTGGGACGGGCTTTATGACATCGATAACGTACGGTACTTCAGCCTGGCTAGAGCACTCTACCACTCAAAGCAGCTTGCAGAGACTGTCACCACAAGGGTAGAGTACTTCTGCCACCTCGATGGCGGCACGCGGAATCTGACTCTGCGGGAATGGCAAGCGCAACCTGCAAGTATCCTCCCTGTCACACCGATTCCTCGGAAGCGCCGCCTCGATTCAGAGAGAATTTTGCGATTGTCGATGTAGCGGGAGAGTTTTGGGAGATGACGTACTGTGATTCGGATGGTACTGGATGGCAGACTTTGCTAGTTGGCGGTATCGAACAGAAACAGGATTCATAATATTTGGCAAGGGATTGAAAGCTTGTTGACCTGTATTGAGTCAGTCACCCTAATCCACCATTATCATGGCGACTTTCCATTTCGACTCGTATGTTTCTTTGCCAGCCGCGCCGCTGCATACCCCTAACCCCCTGTCTCAACGATGCTTCTACCTAATAATCTCCGCGATGTGCAAGCTAGTTGCAAATGGCAACAGTAGTGCGTAGAGTTGCAGTCGTTCTGAGACGTCTCCAACTGAACGTCAACGTTTCATGCGACCATTACACCTACAGGCATGAGTCGATAAAGCAACATCAAGTCGTATCAGAGGGGTCTTTGCTCGTGACTTTGCGCTGGAGTTTGCGCTGATGGAAATACCGAGCGCTCCAAGATGAAATCGTAACGTTTTATCAAGTCCATTCGAGAGTCTAACACCAATGATGGTAGAAAGGTATCTGATGCCTGATACTGACATAACGGAGATCACCGGCACCAGACCCTTGAGCCTATAGTCAAAACACATCGGTATATCCAGCTCCTGAAGCATCCCACGAAGACCGCGCCGTATTCCAACTGATTTGGCTCTGTCTGCACTTGGCCAAGTCCTTGAGCAGCTCGAATCGATGCTTTTTATAGCCGGTTCCATCGCAAACCTGGTGATGATGTTTGACCGGCCATACTACGTATATCATCACCAATACAACAACAATGCCGACTTGGGTACTGGCTGAGCTAACAAGTGCAATCCACTGTTCATAGCTACCACAAAGTCCTTCCCAAACATCAGGTTTTCTATCCATACGCCGCTTTTGCTGGGTTCCTGGAATGAGCTTCCGGTGGCGGCGCTGATACCATGAGAGAACGACTTGTCATACCAGAAGGCCGAGCTCTTCAGTACAAGCCATCGCCCAGGCTTGCAGATTCCACACAAGCCCTCCCGCTTGTTGCCATGACCTCCAGAGTCGACTCTCGTCTGGTCTCTCGGGCGTGCTTCCATATCTGGTATCGGTGATTGTTCCACTGGCAGCCGTGGCCTTCTGTTTCACCCAGTGACGAAACAGAATGTTGCCAGTAAATGGGCGGAGACAAACTCGGCAAGTGAGCTCACGGGGCTAAGCTCACAGCTGCGTTACTTATTTCCATACGAGATGGGTCGTTGACTCGCATTGAGCATCCATCTGACAACGCTCTGCGACATGGTGAGTCGATGTGAAAGAAAAGTACGGATGGGCCGAACAGAGCGAAGAGTTTCGGCACCAGATTGAATGATTGGTCTCGAAGGGCCCTAATTGTAGGTCGTTATGCCTATTGAACTGATTAGAACACTCAATAGATCGGTTATCCGGTTGGGTGATCGTTTTATGGTTTGGACACCAGAACCGTTTAATGATTGTCGTAGAGCGATGTACGGATACCATTTGACCATTTGACCATTTGACCGACTAGCCGTTTCAAAACTGACCCGCTTAGCCAATTGACCGTTTTAGTCGATTTGATTGCCCAATAAGCTCGTCGCTTTGTCAGCATACCGTTTAGTAGTTTGATTGTATTACTCTGATGATCTAAGTCTAACCGTTTTATCCTCGACCGTTTCATCATGTAACTGTCTAACCGTTTTATGGTAAAACCGTACGACCATTCAACAGATTGGCCGTTTAGCCGTGTAACCGACGGACCGTTTGGCAATTGACTCATCCAACCATTTGACTGTTCAACAGACTGGCGGCTTGTCCGTCCTTGCCCTCTCAAATGACGATGTTCCTGTATCCCGCGAGGCAGTAACCGAACGGGCATATCATCTACGAGTTTTCTTTCTGCGGCACAAGTAATGCAAACGCTGATGTAGGCGTGCCGGGTCTAGTATCAGCAGCTACCCTATGCTGTTACCGACCGGCGGCTTTCCGAGATGTCACTCAATACATGAATGGAATTTGTTAGGTGGAGGAGGAGGGCCAGTCAATGGCTCATCTGAAGCCCTCTACAATGCATGAAGCCCCATTTCAACTAGATCAAGCCTAATAACACAAACATACATTTTCTATTACGAACATTCGCCCTCTGAAATCGCTTCATCGATCATATACACCATGGATGAACGAGAGCGAACAGCGACGCGCCAAAGCGTCAGGAACAAACCCGAGACTGGCGGGGGCCTGCTCCCGAAGTATCGCTCAATCCAAACAAACTACAGATAAATGTGCACGGCCGTCGGTCAAGGTCTAGCGTTCGTCCCCATGGCTCCTGATTCGCCTGGAATCAGCATTGCGTTCTACTCAGAGAACGAACGATGGGCGTCATCGGACTACTTGCCTGTCGCGAAACTACGCACGCACCATCTAGACTACAGCAATGTCGATCGGTCGCCGGCCTTGGGTTGTCGAAGGACACGCCAAATTACCAAGAGCCGGATTGACGAGCGGCCGCTGGGGAAGGATGACAAGCGGAAGCCATCGACAATTGACGATGAGTCGGCGCCTGGCCCACCAGACATGTTCACACCAACTCGACGGAATGGCGTGAAGGACTAGGGTTAAAGCGGTGTGGAGGGCCTGAAGAGCAAGGAACATGGTCGGTTGGTAGTATTGTAGATAGAAACGTCTTCTCGGGATGGCCAAGGGTAGTTCTCTCAATTCAGAACGCCTGACTGTGACGCCTCACGCGAAAAGCTGCGATCTCGCCCCTGCACGTCATCCTACCACTGGCGAGAAGTGCCTTCGGCCTTCACGATGCAAAATATTTCCTTTCAATATTGCAGTTATAACCCAACTTAGTCGTTTGTACAGTAAAGAAGGATGAGCTGCTCAACCTGTATGCCACAATCCACTCTCATTCCGCCACCTGACCCTAATTCTATCTATAATGATGAAAGCTTGAGGCGCCGTCATTTCCAATATTCTCGCATGAATTTATAGAGGCGGGCGCCATAGCTGAAAGGCAACTGCCGTACTCTTCTTGATTGGCTTCCACGTTCGGACCGCTGGTCAACATGGCCAGGCCTACGCTCTCAAAATGTGATTGCCGTATCAATGTTTGGTTCAACCTGCTTTCCCCCCCGTCACCGCATGTGCCCTTACAAGCAAGTAAGACCGACACAAAAAATCTTGAGAAGACGGTGTGATTCCGACCTTACTTTTTAGTAGCTCGAGATTCGATGGCCGAAGCCAGCACACAATTACAGTCCCGGCCGGTTTCAGAGGCCGCCTGGCTTCTTACACGAAAGTGTTTGAGCACGGACCAGGACGTCGTTGGTGTGGCTGGTACAGTACGCAACTTACAAGTCAACAAATGGATGCTGACGGTTGGGGCTCGGAGCCATTACACAAGGCCAATAGTGGCCGTCATGCTCAGTGAACATCATTGTTCAGTTGTCGAAAAGTCCTGGGCTGTCCTCTGCCATGGGTTATCTATGATTACTGGACTGACTATGCTCCTCTTGGTCTATAAGTCTATATAACCACAACTCCAGCTCTACATACGCATTTAAGATATTGGGCTAAGGTAGGAATATGCTTCACGCACAAGGGTAGTCTCCTCCATCCACGGCATGGGAGTGACCGTCACAGGCACAAACTCGTTTCATCATTACAGTCTTGCTATTTCAGTAGCAGAGAAGCCCAATAGAACAAGCCTTCCTGATCGACAACCTATTGCAACTGCATTTGCTGAGATAGCTGCTTTTCCACCACGGCATTCTGCAGGTAGCCAAAGCAAGCCCTTTCCCTCCATTGTGACCCAAGTGTCGTCTCGCAAGCCAAGTGCTGAGACCGCCGAAGAGTTTGATGACGTGGCATGCTCTGTAGAAGATATTGGTTCGACAGTCAAGGAAATGACGCCATCATCAGTGACAAGACCACTTTTGTCATGTGTGAAAGAAAGTGCATTTGTGTAGGACTTCAACGAAATCACCTCCTTGCACATTCCTGTCTCCACGTTCCAGATCCGTGCCGTCTTGTCGCTAGAGGCCGATGCCACCATCGTTGAGTCGTGCGAGAACACTACTGAGATGACCGAGTCGCTATGGCCCTCCAGTACTGAAAGGCATGCGTCCCAATCTTCTTTGGTCCGCGGCCATACCGAGAGCCAACTTGCAATTTGGTTCTCAAATAACCCTCGTATGATGCATTTCCTTGGGGCGAAAACTAAAGCCGAAGAGTACACTTGCAAGGGTGCTTCATCGATCACTGACAAGCTCGTTTTAATAAATCGAACCGCATCGCTGATGAAACTTGAGAGCTTCACGCATTCTCCTTCCTGTTACTCGTCAATAGAGTTCGAGCTTAGCATACCGCAGAGCTTATACCTTTAGCCAACTTGTCAGTGATCGAAGTATATCGAGGCTTTCTCCAATCCGTCTCATCAAACTCATCACTTCCAGCCAATGAAGAAAATGTTTCGCCAAGAAATCATGAATTTGCTGACTATCGTCTGGTTCGTGCTTGACAGCTATTTGGTGATGCGCCCAGTAAAGACAAGCATACTGTAACTCTGGAGGCAGGCACTTCTCGAGCTGCAGACGGTCAACTGTAGATCGACGCATTCCTGGAAAGACAGGCCGCATATGTTCTCCCTTAGAGCGTCGCGCATAGTACGTAAGCAGTTCCTAGCTAGGCTCCGGTGAGTGAGTTTCTCATCCACCCAAAACTCGAGTGTCTCTTTGTTCTCTGGATTGACGAGATAGTCGCGGAATGACAGATGAAGCAGCCGCACCGGTGAGTCGAGAGTCCTTGGAACATCCAGAACAGAATGTAACACCTTGAGTCTAGTTGTCACCTTGTCGATATGAACATGTAGAAGAAAGGCCACAGCGCGCATGGATAAGGGGCTAGCCAGCGTGATGATAGTGCCAACGATAAGGCGGAAGCTCTCGATGACGTCATGTCTCTCACGTCCTGACCTGTTGATGACTTGTTGCTCAAGGACTGGTGAGTAAGTCATGTCAAGCTTTGAGGCATGGTCGCTGCCCGTAGAAAGAAGCACTTTTTGCAGAAGCTCATCAGGACTGCCGAGATGTGAGTCGTTGATGAAGCGGCAAAGTGTCGCGGCGAAAATGAAGAGAGGCGAGGCTGCAATAGTGAGCTTCATGAGGTCGGCTTCTCCAGGCCAATGCACTGGCAGTTTCAGCTCTTCTTCAGCCAACCTGTTGAAATTCTCGCGAATGTTGGCAAACTCATGATGAAAGAAGACAGATATGTCCAACTCAATGATCGATTGTGAGATTCTGTGCAGTTCCAGGTCTTGGTAGGTGCCGTCAATAGAACAAAAACCGAGACGCACAGGGAGATCTGGTCTACTGGTGACAAGCACCCTAGCGCGTAGGGAAGTCGTAGAGCGCATATTGGAAAGAAGATCGAGGAGTAGCTTGATATCGTCATATCTCTCACACTCGTCCAACGCATCAATGACAATGACGACCGACGAGGGGGTTGTTTGCATTGCCGCTACTTTTGACACAGGTTCCCGAACCAGCTTGATGAACTGTTCTTTGACAGTTCTCCCAATGATCACTGGATCGGCATCAATTGCGCTCTTGATGACGGATGCAACTCCCGGGATTCTCGAAGCCAACTGACGAGCCAGAGTAGGCACAAATTTGGCCAGGCTCCCTCGGTCCGTCTCACCTCTCTTGAAGAAGAAATTAGCACCGAGGTCGCCGCGCTCGTGCCGCCTTTGAGCAACGGTGCGTGAGATGGTCGACTTTCCAGTCCCTGCCATACCATTGAGCCAGAATATCGTCTTCGAGTCGGGGTCATCAATCCAGTGGCATATGTCCTTGAGTAGCTCTACTCGGGTGCCTGGTAGGCAGGTAGGGTTGTGTTCTTCAGCATGAGAGTCCAGTGAGGCACCATCTGCGACATGTAGCTGATTGAGGGCCGTTCGGTAATCGACGTTCTGGATGGGGATGCTATGTTACAGTTTTGAGTAATAGTGTTTGCATATTCACGCGTGCCTTACCTCAGGCTGTTGACTGTCTGTTTAACTGGTTATTTATCTCGTAAGCGGCTGCATAATATTTTAATTAAACCATACAAGGATTACTAACGTGATTGAACGGCCTCGACGACTTTCTGTGTCGCATGAAGCTCTCTAACTGGAACATGCTCAAGCAGCTCTACCGCAAATGCTGCCGCTGTAGCCGCCGCATATCGTTGCCATCTATCGTTCTTGTGGGAGTCTGCGTAGTCACAGATACCACGAATCACCAGACATGGAAACCGATCCATCAGGCCTGCAGCTTCCATCTCAACACAAAGACACTGATGTCCGGTATCTTCCAATAAACTGTCCCGAGTGGCTGCATCTTTGATGAGTTTGTTCCCTGAGGCAATAACCCCATAGTGAATCTCTGGGTCAATTGACTCTCGCCGGTCACGCTTCACCTCCCAGGCTAAGTCGCACTTATCGCAGTTGCTGCCACCGACATGGTTGTGTTGCGATTCAAACAGTCGATCGTTTTCGGTCCCCTGATAAGTGAACGCTTTCTTCGGACGCTTCATATAAGGGTTAGCTTCCAACATTTTCTGAAGCAGCTCCGGTACTTTGGATGGAGCCTGTTCATTTTGCGCCTGTAGACGTCCCAATGCACTAAGAAGCACCAAAGGAGGTTTGTCGAGAGATCCCTTCCGCTCCCAACCACCGTTCGCTTTCGCCTTTCCAAAGTCATACTGCACTACTCCTCCGATCGTACCGTCGGGCTGGCTGACGACGACATCACCTAATCGGATGTCGTGATCTAGATCAGGCCGAGCGATGCCTCCCCCGATGCCCACTAACAGACCGATCCGGATATGAGGTAACGAATGAATCAAGTTTGATGCGGTAGTTGCGGCAGATGTGATACCGTAGACACCTGCGGGAAGTGAGGCGATTACAACGTTGTGTTCGCCTATTCGGCCCCATGTGTACGAGTTCGTGTCAGATGGGCGTTGCTCGAAACCTTCAGGCGCGACATGATGCTCGTCGAGTAACGCGGTCGCTGCTGCTAGCTCGATGGGGAGGGCCGTAATCCATCCGATAGTGTAAAGGTCGGGGCTTTCAAGTCGCGTCTTCATCCTTGAAGAAAGGCTCAGATCCACAGGAACTAGGAGCGTAGCTGTAGATCAGGACTTCGGCCCGGTGTCCTAGGGCTGAAATGGCAGCACCGATGCGGGGTTGTGGAATCGATACGCGTCCTTTACGACTGGAAACGGAACAACAGCTGGTCCGATAACCCGGCCGCCCAAGACCGACTGCTTACTGTACTTATCCCACGTCAGCGGGTAGGTTAAAGCCGCGGACCATCCTTGGCGCGACGCGGCCTCTCTTATCTCGATTGGGAAATGGCTGAAGAGCAGCTCTGTAGATGGAGCCATCTTTTTCGCACGGGGAAGAAGCTCAGGATTGACATTTCGTTCATCTGCAAGGACGAGCATCGAGGCTCTAGGGTAGTGCAACAGCAAGGCAGTGGTCGCGGTAGCGCCACCGCTCGGCAGCTCGCCCAGAGGGACCAGCTGTTGGAGACACAAGAGGCTGCTGACCAGCCCCGTGTCTGGAAAGACGTGTATGATCTCATGCGATGCAACGGAACCTTATGCCAGGGCTCGTACTGCTACGTTGATGAGCAAAGAAAGCATATCGGACTAAACACGAGTATTTTGACCAAGATGGTTGAGTATGCTGAACAAGGTAATGAGCTAAGGACGCACAGGGACGTGCCACCCTACATCCTCGACATGATCTACAAGAAGGAAAGACTAGACGGTGAGCGAAGAGCGAAACGGAAAGCGCCCAGCTTAGAGAGTGATCGTCCAATCAAGATTGTGAATGTCTTACCCTCACCCTATGGCCATTCCACTGCCGAAGGGTGTACCCCACCATCGTCTAATTGTGGGACCGTTTCACCATCGGTAGTGGACCTGACAGATCTGGTGATCCCCAAACCGATTGACAGGGCCGTAGATGATTATACCGAATGGCTCTGCGACCAGGTTGAGGATGAAAACTGGAAAGCAGGCTTTCGCAGTGCAGGCAGCATCACGAAGGCCGACTGTCTCGACTTGAGGCACGTCTATCAGGATCGGGACATTAGATATTACGTCAACCAAGGCGTCAAGGCTGGCATCGCCAGGTCGTTCGTGCAGGACATCAAGATGTGGGCTGACAGTCTGTGATCCTATGGTACAGATCAGATGAAATATCAGCCGCTCGTCTCGTTTTCTTTATTGTAGTAGTCTATTTATTGATCTATCTCTTCATCTACCCGTTGATCTATTGCTCGATCTATGGCGCTTGCTCCATGTACTCGTCAATAGCGAGCCCAGCGTGACGGAAGTGACCTCTGGCGCTCTCTACACGTTTCCCTACCGTGTCTACACATGCCTGCAAGAACGCTTGAAAGTCCTTCTTGAACTGTTCAGATAGTTCTGGTCCAGGCTTCTTGATGAAGTTCTTCAGCTCCGCAAAGTATTCCTCGATCGGGTTGAAGTCCGGCGAGTACGGAGGCAAGTAGAGGAGCTCCACCCCAGCCTCAGCACACATCGGCTCTAGCTCGTCGTTATGGTGGAAAGATGCATTGTCCATGATGAGCACAGACTTCTTCTGTGGCCATCGTCCGCAGCCACGCAACAGCTGCTTGATGAAGTCCTTAAATAAAGTGGCATCAGTAGACCCAGGATAGACGCGAGCCAGCTCTATACCATCCTGAGTGTAAGCAGTCGGTCTTCGGCTCCTGAGGCAGCAATGAGCTCTGCCATCGGACCGGCCGTTGTTCCGCCTAGCAAAGGACGCGTACCCATCCGGCAAACCCCGCATCTCCATGTTTTCAATTCCGCGTTAAGGTCCTCGGGCCGAAACCACGATTTAGGGTTAAGCTTGAGTTCCTCTGGATCTATGCCTCGCGGCATTATTTTTATCGCCAGAACTAAAGGCCCCACCCAGGTTGGAGTTTAGGTTTTAAGCTTGGCTTCAACAACCGTAGATCCACAGCGATGTCCACTCTTGTTGGTCACTATGACGAGGCATATTTTGCGGAGTGGTGACAGGGCCCTTCTCAGTTGGTAAAGAGCTGGGGATGGACGCGTTGTGCTTTGGAATCCATCATACCGCTAGGCTTGATATGGATTAGCCCAACCCTCCAGTCAGGTCCGTAATCCCGCGTGTTCTTGTGGCCCGTGTAAATGAACTCATTTATTTATTGCCGTACTGATCAGAGCACGACATCGAAGACCTCTCAATTGTATACGAACCCCGTGCAGCATGCCTTGCCCACTGATAAAAATGATAGTTGGACATACCCTTTGCTCGCTGTACGTGTAGCGTGATATGAAAGGATGTACCTAAGCGCGTGGCAGCACCAATCACAGACAGGCTGGTTCAGGCGGCTTTTCAGCTCAGCCCGGTACGTACTTACCCCTCAGCTTCCACCCGACCGTTCGGTAGAAGACCAGCCCACGATTTTCCTCTCTATACTGTCTCTTAAAGCTGAAAAGCGACTGAGGACCGGAAGGATGAGCCCGCAAAGGCTTGTTGAAAGGCTCACCCGGCTACGTGATCGTTTAAGTCCTCGTGATCGGTCGCGTAAGAAGCGGAATCCCGCCGAACAAGTGAGTTCACGCGTCTCGACTACTTTTAGGAGAAGCCTTCGTCGTACCGACTCTTTGCCTCTTATCCACTTGACTAACAACACCTGTACCTAGTCTTTTCCATCCGATCATGCCGATGCTCAGGTACAGCCGCAACCTCAATCGCAGCAGCTTTCTTCGACCGCAGTGCACTCTACAGCTGTAACGACCACCCCATCACAGAATGTCCCCGTACAGACTGAAGCCAACGAGGAGGATACACAATCTGAAGGGAAACCCTCAAGCAAATCAGACCTATGGGACAAAGCTTTGGCCCATCTCAGCGAGTCGGAATATGATCGCGACATAGTCGCTATCGTCAAGACATTCACCGAGAATCCAATCGGCGACAATGCGACTGCCAATGGCAGGCCCAGCTCAACAGAAGATCTAGCAAAAGATATCAGTGAGAGGATGGCGCAAGCAATCCAAGACGGGCAGCACGGCAGGGAACAACGTGAATGGAAAGTCACAATCGGCGACAAAGAATATTCCGTGCGTGGTCTGGTCGACAATACTGTTAACATCCTGAATAAGTTTGTGGGCGTGGGCGACGTCGCCGTCAGCTTTGATCCTGTTCATGCTGCTCTACCATGGGCTGCTGTTCGATTCGTTCTTGTGGTGAGTCGCTTTGGGGTCTGCTGCATGTCATGTCGAGATGGCTTGTGTCGTGACTTGAGCTGACTGAGATAGACTTTAACTGCCAGTAGTGAACTAAGAAGTCAAATTATCGTCGGCCTTTCCAAGGTCACTTCATTGATCTTGCAGTGCGATACTTACCAGCGTATATACATGGCCCCGGACATCACCCTCCGACCACCCACAGATATCTTGGACCTTCTGGAGAAGTCCATCGTTCAGACCTACGTCAAGTCATTGTTGTTTCTTGGTTTTGCGATGCATCGCCAGGGAAGCAAAAGTCGTATGGTCAGCGCTCCCTTCAAGATGAATGAGGTGGAATCGTATATCGGGAGCCTGCAGGAGAGCGGAGATCAACTCAGCCAAGCCGCTGATAGCTGTGAAAAGCAGTGCAGCCTTCAGAATCGGGCGGGGGTGAAAGAGCTGCTCAGCTACGCTAAGGAGTCCCATCAAATTATGCAAGCCAACAGGTAGGTCACTCAGTATGTGAGCCAATATCGCGCTAATGATATCATATCAGCGTACTACTCATGGATATCCACCAGAAGATGGTGTTTGATAGACTCAGGACCGCCGAAGGCGCTGCGTATGATTCTCACGCTAACGAACATGAAGCTCGATGCCATCCTCTAACCCGAGTGGATCTCCTCGCCCAGATCTACAAGTGGGCCGGCGACCCGGACAGTGAGTGTATCTATTGGCTGCAGGGCATGGCAGGTACTGGGAAGTCCACGATATCCCGTACCGTAGCCCACGAGCTTTCCTGCAAAGAAGCACTCGGGGCTAGCTTCTTTTTCAAGAGAGGCGAGGGTGACCGTGGAAGAGCAGCGCGTTTCTTCCCTACCATCGCTACCCAGCTTGTCCGCCGGTTGCCCTCCTTGATGCCCCACATCCAAGATGCGATCGAGACCGACTCCCGGATTGGCGAAATGACTGTCAGCAAACAGTTTGAGAATCTGATCAGGCTACCTTTGACAAAAATACCGAGCAATCCTCAAAATCCCCCGACTGTCGTAATCGTCATCGATGCTCTCGATGAGTGTGATCAGGAAAAAGACATTCAGGCTATAGTTAGTCTTCTACCTCAAGTAAAACAGGTACCATCAGTCCACCTGAAGTTCTTCGTGACAAGCCGACCAGAAATTCCAGTGTACGTTGAATTCAGGAGAATCCGCGAACCCTACAGAGATTTCATTCTCCACTTGGTTGACGAGCATACAATTGAACACGACATCACGGCGTTCTTGAGCTCCAAATTGGCGGAAATAAGAAACGATTACAACATCCATCCTTTAGGTGGCCAACATCTGCCAGAGTCCTGGCCTTCTCCGGCGGAGGTCTATGGCCTAGTCAAGATGGCCGTTCCCCTTTTCATCTTCGCCGCAACTGCTTGCCAACTGATCCAGAAGGGCAAACATGGCGACCCTGAGGAAAATTTGAACAAGATACTAGAACGCACAAGCGGGACACAGATCTCCAAGCTCAATGAACTGTACCTTTTTGTCCTAGAACAACTGCTGGATGACCCAACCGACTCAGGGGAAGAACTCTTGAAACGGTTCCAAGAAATTGTCGGCGCCATTGTGATCCTAGCCGATCCTCTCTCAGCTGCATGCCTCGCCCGACTGCTTGATATTAACGAAAAAAGAATTCGCTACATGGTAGGCCTGCTCCCTTCAGTCCTCTACATGCCGTCTGAAACGAGTGCTCCTATTAAGCCACTTCATCTGTCGTTTCGGGACTTTCTGATCAATCGCGATAAGCACAAGACAGATCCGTTCTGGGTTGATGAAAAGGAGACACACAAGAAGTTGGCAATTAGATGCCTTCAACTGCTGATGAATGATGACTGTCTTAAGAAAGACATGTGCGGCCTGCGAACGCCCGGAGTTGCACGGTCGGACATCGACAATGAGGTTATTAACAGTTGCCTGCCTCCGGAGGCTCAGTACGCCTGCCTTTATTGGGTCTATCACTTGAAGGACAGCCAAGAGAGGATTCGAGATGGAGATCAAGCACACAAATTCCTTGAGCTCCACTTTCTCCATTGGCTAGAAGCGTTGAGCCTCATTGGAAGGATAGCAGAGAGCATTGGATTCATAGACGAGCTGCAGAGCATAGTCGATGTAAGTCATTTGCCTTCTGCGTGCTAGTTGTTTGCTGAGAGTCCATTTTTAGGCCGAAAAAGGTGCCCAAGTGCTAAGCTTCTTGCATGACGCGAAACGGTTCGTGCTCAACTACCGTTGGATCATTGACACAGCACCCCTTCAGCTCTACGCGTCGGCACTTGTGTTTGCGCCAAAGCAGAGCATCGTGCGACAGACATTCAAACGATATATTCCGAATTGGATTTCCCTATTGCCACACATGGACACCTACTGGAATGCAGTTTTACAAACACTTGAAGGTCATACAAATGCTGTCACCTCTGTAGTCTTTTCGAAGGACGGCACACTCATCGCATCGGGATCACGGGATAAAACCGTCAAGATATGGAATGTGGCGACGGGTGAAGAGGAACGGACTCTTGAGGGACATATGGATTCCGTCAGCTCTGTGGGTTTTTCAAACGACAGCAAGCTTATCGTATCGGGATCACGGGATAAGACTATCAGGATATGGAATGTGGCGACGGGTGAAGAGGAACGGACTCTTGAGGGACATATGGATTCCGTCAGCTCTGTGGGTTTTTCAAACGACAGCAAGCTTATCGTATCGGGATCAGGGGATAAGACCGTCAAGATATGGAACGTGGCGACGGGTGAAGAGGAACGGACTCTCAAGGGTCATATGGATTCCGTCAGCTCTGTGGGTTTTTCAAACGACAGCAAGCTTATCGTATCGGGATCAGGGGATAAGACCGTCAAGATATGGAACGTGGCGACGGGTGAAGAGGAACGGACTCTCAAGGGTCATACGGGTCGGGTCAACTCTGTGGTCTTTTCGAACGGTGGCAAGCTCATCGCATCAGGATCAGATGATGAGACGGTCAAGATATGGAATGTGGCGACAGGTGAAGAGGAACGGACTCTCAAGGGTCATACGCATTTGGTCAGCTCTGTGGTCTTTTCGAAGGACGGCACACTCCTCGCATCGGGATCATGGGATAGGACCGTCAAGATATGGAATGTGGCGACGGGTGAAGAGGAACGGACTCTTAAGGGTTATACGGATTGGGTCATGTCGGTGGTCTTTTCAAACGACGACACACTCATCGCATCGGGATCATGGGATGAGACGGTCAAGATATGGAATGTGGCGACGGGCAAAGAGGAGCGGACTCTTAAGGGTCATACGCGTCGGGTCAACTCTGTGGTCTTTTCGAACGATGGCAAGCTCATCGTATCGGGATCAGATGATGAGACGGTTAAGATATGGAATGTGGCGACGGGTGAAGAGGAACGGACTCTTAAGGGTCATACGGGTCGGGTCACCTCTGTGGTCTTTTCGAACGGTGGCAAGCTCATCGCATCAGGATCAGATGATGAGACGGTCAAGATATGGAATGTGGCGACAGGTGAAGAGGAACGGACTCTTAAGGGTCACACAGGTATTATAAGCTCTCTGGTCTTTTCGAAGGACGGCAAGCTCATCGCATCGGGATCATGGGATGCGACTGTCAAGATATGGAACGTGGCGACGGGGATCAACGTTAAGAGCTTTGATGCGAGCCAATTCACCAACGTCTTATCTTTTATTGACGATGATTCGGTTTTAGTCACGAGTACAGGCCGTTTAAGTCTTGGTTTTCGGGACCTTAGTACGTCGCATTCGATCGAGAGCGAACTACAGCTGGGTAGTACAGAGGTCCAAGGAGAAGTGGATGCCAGATTAGGCTTCGGGATCAACCACGACAAGACATGGATTACAGCGGGTGGACCTGATGGACGTAAAGTTTTATGGATTCCACCGGATTTCCGGTCGGCTGAATCCGCAACTCTAACTCAACTTTCAGGATCTGTTCTCGTTATTGGTTGTCCGTCAGGAAGCGTAGTCATCATGGGTTTTAGGGAGTCATCATTCTCGGATGAAGTTTAGTTTTTGTGGATTCAGCAGATCAATTGACTACTGTAAGACGCGCTATGTAGAATACGAAACTGTCATATTGACCTTCTCGCGGCCATAAGCGGCTACGTTTCATGACAGTATGCGAAAGTGGCAGGCATCCATGATGCGGGGTTATGATGACAGTGTTGTCATGGCGTTCTGTGCACTGTCCTAAGCCACATCAGTCATACCTGGCCCGTGCTCAGAAACTTTACGTAGAAAGCTGGGCGGCCTCTGATTTCGGCCGGGACGGTACCCTAGCAGGCTGCTACAAGCCTCAAGCCATGACTCATTCTGGATGGCGATGATCCTGCAGCATTTAGCGTCTGGTGCGTGGCAGTGAGTGGCCTGCCGGGAATTGAAAATCCTTGCCCTTGGTTTAGTCAGTGACTTAGATTGTGTATTGCTGTCCACCATGACTTGAGCTATATCGAGAACATAGATGACCTGATCAGACTGTTTATCGGCAACATCTGGCCAGCGACTGAATCAACTGCATGCTTACGAATAGGCATTGCTATTGTTTCGTATATGGTACAAGAACCGGGTGCCCTTAAGCATAAATAGAAATGATCAGGCCACCTGGATGGTACCGGTCTCTGGATCCCTCACCACGAAACAGGATTAGCAACAGCACGGCAAAAGGCCATTGTACTTATTTTTTCACCTCATGAGTGGTTTGAGCTCCTCCCATCTAGCATACAAGTTGAGAAATCCTCAAAATAATTCAGCCTAGCGATCGAGCATAGCATTCCCAGTACGCATGTTTTATGGTTACTCCTAATGTGTAAGTTCGTACTTTTAACTTTTCGTCTTCAGAACCCTGTGTCCAAAAGACAGGACGCGGGGTCATGCGGGACAATGGGAGTAACATGACGTAGCCCAAGAAGTCGGCTTTTGCCCAAATTCCATGGGAGGGAAATACAACAACTGCATTTGACACCTACACTGTGCTTGAAGAGATCGGGCCAACGAGGTACCCCTAGTCCATTAGACAAGCGGTTGGTTTTCTTAGCCCTCACGAGAACGACTGAATAGACTATCTGCCGACTTCATCCCACGCTCATTCAACCCCTCCACTTACTTGATATGTTCTATACAGGCGCCGCGTTGGACGCGCCCCGCATCTGACATGTAATGCGGAGCGCATTAGGCGCGGGCGTGATGCAACGGAACTAAACATCCAAAACGGGGCCCCTGGTGACTACATCCTGGTTTAAGATCGTTTCACTGCTGGTACATTAATCGAACGAGTTCCTCTTCCCATGAGGATGCGGGTTTGCATATGAAGTCTCTGTAATAGAAGTGGTATATGTTGGTTTGGTCTTTGTCACTTTCGCCTCTCCTCTTGGACCTGACAATGCGCACGGGCTAACGAAAAACATTGGAGAAGCTCTCTGGACTGGATGAACTAGAGATATTGAATCACTTCCCCCCCTCCAAGATCGTCATAGAAACATGGTCTGATCTTGGCTCACGGAGACATGGTAGAACACTCCAAAGCTCCCTTGTACGCCGCGGTCGGCCATTGTCCAGACGGCTCTATGAGCTCAAAATACATACATTTCACCAATAACTACCTTGATCTCGCCAAGCCCATATGGTTCTTGCCTTGTACTTTGCATCGTGATCCTGGCTTGTGTCCTTGTCAATAGTAGCAGGTCAACTTGAAGCCCATTTCCTCTATCTTCAGCGGCTGATGCGCTACCTGCTTTTGGTTGTATAGGGTTGCAGTTATTGGTAGATACAGTTTATGGTCGATGAGGTAGTGGTGCTGTTGTCATCTCTGTTCCGGGTGACATGTAGTGATCGCGAACTGGATTGTGGCTCGTACCACGTCCATGTCCGGTGTCCATTTTTATCCACCTGATGCAGCTTTGCCTCCCAAGTGAAAGAAGAGGCTGCCGTGCCTTTCTTCTACGTATTGTACCATCATATTCTTGCGCTGTTCATCCTCACCAAAAGAAGAGGTGTTCTACCGCTCCCTTCGCCTGACCGCATAGGCAATCATCGGGAGCTCAAGGGCGGGGTTCATACACTAACCTTGGCAGTGTTCTACCAGATGAGCTCGCACCTGGCAGGAGAGCCATGGTACGAACGTGTCCCGTGAGCCTTGGAGATGAACGGCTGATCTGGGAAGTCGGCCTCGTCACTTTCAGCAAATTTAGATAGTCCAAGGGTTTCATAAAATGAGAAAAGAGACATCAGTAAGTACAAGAAATCATACTACTATAAAGCACTCAGCTACATAGCCGATTTTTGATCCCCCTAACATCCGCACACTATCCATTAGAATCACTTTATACACACATATCGACCAACTATCAAGTTTCGCATAACCATCAAGCCACCTCAATTGTCCTCGTAGCACTTATACAAAAGAAAGAAAAGGAGAAAAAGAAACGAAAAGAGGAAAAGAGACAGGAGTGACCGCAAACTGTGAATTCAGGATGAGCGGCAGACCGAGCCAAACTCCCGTCCAGCAATAGCACCTTTCAAGGACTTGGTGCTCAGAGCATTACACACATTCTCGCTGTAGGCCATTCGATGCAAGATATAGCGAGACGTCAATGATTCCAAGGGTGTCCCCCATTGAGACTGACGAGGGATGCATTTGGAATGAGCTTGTTGACGACGCTACTGCTCTAGGCACAAGTCATCAAAATTTCCCTCTAGTCTGTATTAGATAAGTCGCGAGTTCCAATGGCGGTGGCTGAGGGTCGATGTCTAGCGGTGTATTGCCCAACGTATAGCCAAGACTTATATGATCCCGTCGTGCGCTCGGTGACTGTCAAGTTTCTGAGCTGAAAAGCGGTCACGGTGCTTCACACGCTCCAGCCTAGAACAACGCTGAACGTGATGAGTATATTCCTATGTAAGGATATTACTGAGGATAACTCGTTGGGTTAATCTTGGCCGTTTAGATGGTGGATCACGGTCATCGTGCGGTCGCTTTGGCGATTTCTCAGCGAGATTAGCAGATAGACCATTGCCTTTCGTTCCAGGTAGGTGATCAAGAGGCCTTAAAGTGTTATGCTGTATATTGGGTTCTGGAGCAGTGGTTTGGGATGCTATAGAGATCCGTTGATCGACTTGATGGTCTGGTTGGTGCTTTGACTGATTTCCGACCATCAGATCGGCAGAGTTCGGTTGACGACTGGCCGATGTCTCTTCTGCCACACCCTGAGCTTTAGCGATATCAACAGCCATCTGGCACGCCGCATCGGCGTGTTCTTGTGCGCTCTTCGTGTTATCTTCGTCCACTCCGACAGGTCTGTCTGCCACAACTGCTGGTTTTGTACCGCCAGTAGGCTTTGGCTTTCCCTCTGGTGTTTTGAAAGTGCTTTGAATCTGTGGATAAATGAATTCGAAGCATTTCACTACCTCTGGCAGCTCTTGAGGTGAAGGGACCTTTTCTGATATAATGCGTGTTGAGACTGGAGTATTAAGATCTCCACTATTCGGTGTTGTAGAATGGAAGATCCTGTTTTGTTCGGCTTTTCGTTCCTTGACGGTCGATATTCTCTTCGCGTTGTACTCCTTCACAAATTGCTCTAAAAGCTCTCTCTGTTTCAATGATCCCTCCTTGTTAGCTCTTATTGTGTCGTCGATAAAGATATTATATGAAATCCTTTCTTCCTCCAACCGTTCTATCTCCTTCTCCCTGCCTTCAATACGCTGATTAAATTTGCGAAGTTTCTCTCGTGCTTGACCAGCGGCCTCATCATCTGTGGCTGCCCAGTGTTCGCACTTGGTATTCCACCGCGCTTGTCTTGTGTGATCCTCATCGCTCTCCGACGTGTTATTGGAGGGAACCTGCAAGTCAGATTGCACCTCAGCCATCTTCAGATGAGCTCACAGCTGCCAAGATGTTTTGGTGCAAAGAAACAGTGCTTAGGGCATTGACCGAAAGAGGATGGGAATAGATGTTCTGGTAGGATGCAGCAGAAGTGTGATACAGAGAGGGATAAAGTTGGGCTCCCCGAGCTGGAGCAGCGAAGTGAGTTTGCAGAGAGTCGAGAATTAGGATGAGAGGAAGATTGTCTTGCAGTAGAATGCAGAAGGGCATGCAATCGCGGCGGAAGCGTCACCTAATATACCTTGAGCTGTGAGGTCCACTTCAGTCGAAATGACCATCGAAGCGATTACTGTCGCCCCTGAGTTGTTACATACACCCTCGTCCCACTGAACATCCCCTTCTTGGATGAAACGTTACATATGTTAAGGTGAAGTGTGCTGGCCGCCTCTTCGAAAGATGGGGAAGCTGGTTATGTTTGAATGCCTACATGACTTAATGGCAATTACGAAGTTACATAAAGCTAGGAAAGACCAAGACTGGTGGTTTGAATAAACATTCACTCACTGAGTTGCAAAGCTAACTCATAGATACTCATCGACTTCCGGCAAGTTCCCAACGTGCCCTTTGCCTCTTTGAAGCCAACATTATCTTTTGTTCCCCTGCTGAAAACGATGCTCACCTTGTACCGGGGCCATCAAGCAAAGACTATGAGTGTACAGTATGCGTCATAGATCGTAAAATTAGTAAAATTGCGACGAACATCCTGAAACAGTTGTTCAGGGCGCAACGAATCTTTGAAGCGAGTCCATTTCTTAACGATGGCAAGGAGATCACCATCATGCTAACGTTCCATTACCAAGCTCTGGACCCCGCCTAGTCCGGTAGAGGGTTGTTACAGCCAATAGGCAAGCGGGTCTGAAAGCCAGGTCGAAGGGGTGCATTAGAGAGGCGTATTCATTCATGCATTGCCCTGGGCGACCGTGTACAACAGTTGACAAGACAGAGGAGTCCACGGCCATGTCCGAACCCATCACATCAGTATACTTGTCGACCATGTATAAGCCGGGAAGCTTCTGAGTCATAGCGATACCCCTGACGACATGCCTGGCGGGCCAAGTTTCCTCCCCATGCAAGGGAGGATCGTCGATGGCCACAGCCGGAACAGCGCTCAGCAACATGTGAATATCATCACCTCCCAGCCTCGTCTTGACAGTCGCAGCATATCAGCTGCAGGGGTGTTAACCGACTAGGCCTGGGCTAAAGCGCACGGATGCTCAAAATTAATGGCCTGTACGTATTTCAATTAATTCAAGTTGCATGGGAGGTTAGCGCGGTATGGAACTGTACCCCTGAATGCTTGTCTCAGCAGCCTGCAGCGGGGAGGGCGCGCGACCTCCAGCCGCCAGATTATGCAAGGGCCTGGGCGGGCATGAAATCCTCCGATAGGCCCGCCTTTCCACCGTGATCCTGTCAAGTGTAAAGAGACAACATCAGGGGTTAGACAGGGATACACGAGACTAAAGGCTCGTGCGCGAAAAGCAAGTAATAGTGGGAGGTGCTCTTCAAAGTTCACAAAGTACACAGCAGGTTGAGGAAAGGGATATCAGGCGAACCATGTTGATCAGCTACATCAATACCTAGTGGGGCACGCAGTCCGCACAGTGGCTTTTGTTTGTACAACGGCATGACACTTGTCTTGGTCGCTCTAACGGCCGCGAAATGAGGCATCGACGCATATGGCTTGTCCACATCACGGCAGGCATCGGCATTGAATTAACCTCATGCGTAAACGAACCTAGTGAAAAGGCTTCATGGGTGATTCCTTTTTTGCTCCGGCTCGCTTTACCTGTCTGCTCAGTCTGGAAGAAGCCTGCGTATGCCATTATCAAAACAGGCACGTTTCTATGGCAAGGATCAATTATAAGGAGAACATGCGATGGATTCGTTAAATTTTTGACTGGGATCGCTTTTTTAATGGCTCACTAATTTGACTAAGTATCTTGTCCTTGCCGGCTTTGGCTGGCAGTATGTCGACATGATTGAAGTCTTGCCATTGACCACCAGGAACCGCCAGACGCTCAGTACAGCACAGGGTGATCAAAAACGGCTGGGGGTGCAGCCCGCCTTTTGATTTGTAGCCATCAGGGATGCGGGAGCATTGTCTGTCTCGCTGGCCAAAAACGTCGCTTATCTCAGCGCTCGGGGAAACCATCCAAGAGGCGCAGGGCCAAAACTCCTTAGTAGAATTAGCGATGTCAGCTGACCCTGGACTGTGACATGGCGTGTCAATTGATAAACCCAGCACACGCATGCTGGATCCTGTTCTCGAGTTCCTGACGAATGACGTTCATAATCTAGTACCGTCGACTGCATCTTAGAGCCTGATTCAAGGAAGGGTCTAACAGTCAACTTGTCCATCCTCGAGCGAAGTTAAACAAACCCTTCTGCACTAAGTCTTCAACTCATGACGAGCGAGCCGTCCTACTCTGCATCGTCCTCACGTCAAATACCTCGGAGGTATGTTGCGTCTTTGACAAATTTATCATGGTGCTTGTGGTCCAGAACGAGCCTTCTGCTCGTCGCTTTCCGTGTGACCGGCAAGAATGCGAAAAGGTTGGTCAAAAGAACACATGGCCGTGAAACTTTGTTAACTTCCGTCACAGAGCTTCCGCCGAAAGTCCGATCTAACCAGGCATTATCGTATACATACTAATGAAAGGCCGTACGCCTGCGCTGTCCCTCTATGCGGGAAGACATTCTTTCATCGAGGCGCTCTGACTGTTCACATTCGAACACACACAGGAGAGAAACCTTATGAGTGCGAGGACCCCGAGTGTGGCAGAGGTTTCTCGGATGTAAGTGCAAAGCAAGCCTAGGACATGAATCAGACTGACAGATAGTGCAGTCATCGACTCGGGCTCGACATAAAAGATTCCACGAGCGAGAACTCCGGTACCAATGCGATCACGATGGGTGTTCCAAAACGTACGATTGATGCCATTGCATAGATCACTCACTAACTCCGGCCTCAGATTTCGCTTGAAGGTCAACTTGGAAAATCACCAACGGGAAGAGCACCAGCAAGGAATGACCTCTAACGATATCGACAATTGCTCACCGGACTCCCACGATGACGGGCCTCTCTCCACGCCCCAGCACCCCTCGATGACTTCTTCGCCTTACGAGCTGGATTTCATAGACCAAGGTGCCCTAGATGAGTATCCGAATTGGTTGCCGTGTTCCACCTACCTTCCATTTCAACTTCAAGATCACGGCATGCCCCAACACGAGGGTCATCGACAGGGGACTCCAACCAGTGTCCCTGTTAAATATCATGGTCTCTCCATGCACGGGGAGCAAAAACCTACTCAGCTAGTCCTTCAAGACGAAATTGTGCCACAACAGACTTGCGATGTCAGCGGAAAAGGAGATCCAGGTATTGCCACGATGACAGACACTGTACCGCCTCAATATCAATTATTACAACAAGTCCAACTACCCCTCATGGAATATCTGTATTCAGCACTCGATACTGCTACGTTGATTCAGAGCAGCCCAAGCAGCTTGTCTGCTACTTCAGTCCTCTGCCCAATGACTCCTGATGGTCTTTACGCTATAGGTATGGATGAATTGGAGTACTCGGGTTTCGGCGGCTTACAACGAACATCTTGGGGAGCAACATGCGCTCCCGATGCCGACGTTTCGGTGCGCCAACCTCAACACCAGTCTATACATAACAACCATCCTCCCAGCTCGGAACCGCCAATCAAGAAGATGTGTCGCGATGACAGCTTGAAAGGGGCTGCTAGCGCTGTGGGACTAGTTGGAATGCCTAATCCCGCTGTTCCGCCCCTATGGCCCAGACAGAGGCTCACACCAGAAGAGGATAACCTGTTGATCGAACTGAAGGAAAACAAAAAGCTGACATGGAGGCAAGTCCAAGAATTCTTTCCGGGGCGATCTTTCGGGACACTGAAAGTTAGATATTGCACGAAGCTCAAACAGAAATCAGCCGACAATGATGAGATTGACGAGATAGTGCGACGCGACCCCTAGACAGCTCATGTGTGCTGAAAGGCTGTCTGATTTTGTATCTAGAACCTAAAGCTTCAAACTATCCTCCAATATTAGTAGAATGGGAAATTGAATTAAGCTGCCAATAAAACTGGTTCTGGCGTTACTATAGGATCGTGTCAACAATGCGCTCAGCAACTCGAGTCATCACAAGTAACCTCACACACTGGATCTGGAGGACTGAAGATGAGGTGAATCTTGCTAACCTATGAATAGCTGACATGAACATTGACAGGACACAACTCCAAGTCTTTGTAGGCTTTGTGACGAATGATACCATTAGTATTAGTGTAGCGACTCTCATTCTGCATTTTCCCCTCCTCCAGAATTAAGCTAAGCTTACAAGCAATCAGGGTAGGCAAAAGGGGGCACTGGATAACACGATGGGTATGTCTTCGTAAAGGGTAGAGTGATCCCAAGGGCAATCATCACATGCTTGCCAGTTCCGTACTGGGTACTCCTGGATAAGGATCTTCATACACTTGGTCCGTAGTCACCATAACCTTCTGATAGCTTCACAGAGGCTGCATCTCCGTTCGGCAGGTAACAGAGCAGCCACTGCTCTTGTTTCTGTGGGACTTGTGGTAAAGATTTTTGTCCGCTCGTTGTTGGAGTATGTTGCGATTGAGAGACCATAGGCGTATCATACTGGGCCATCTGGCATTGAGTATCTTCCCGGCATTGGATTATTCCTTGTTGGGTTTCCTTGCCACCTTTTCTAGCTGGCTGCTAGATTCATGTGCAGGTAGATCGAAGTCGCTAGGACATGGTCGCTTGGTGCCAGAGGGAGGCGCAGGGTATTGAGGGTGGTTCGATAGTTCTGGGATCGAATACAACTCGTTCATCGCCGTGGAGCCTTCTTCTGGGCTTCCAAACTGTGGTGATGGATATAAATAGCTTTCAGCCATGGTTTGAGGACTTCCGTGATGCGGGTCGGAGACGTCGTGAATACCGACAGCCTACCTACCACCACTGAACATGGTAGCGCTATGCGTAGAGTGTTGTGGCCGCTGTTGGCCCGGCATCCCGTCGGCTTGACGTAGGCTTCACAGTCCTGATTATGAGCACTGACCCAAGTAGTCCGCGCTGTCTATTTCATGAGGAACCACCAACGTACCTTGAACACAGGCAGCAATTCGAGGTGTTCACTTGCAGAGCACTGGACTTGGGACGATTGTATTAGCGGTTGGATATTGCTGCAGTGATAAATAGTGTAAGATGTGTGTGATTTAACCATATAAGCTCAATCAAGAAGTTAAAGAAAAAAGTCTACGCGGTGCGCTTGTGTTCCACTTATATTTCGCTCCCGATTTAGGTCGTGCATGCGTTTTAAACACAATGACAAGAAGGCTGGTTGTCCCCGCCCATGCCACATTCAGCCACCAATTTCTGATGACAGAGTAACCGGCTAGAGCAAGGGAAGCGTCTGCCTCTTTCCCCTAAGGATGCAACTTACCCTATTTCAGAAGGGGCCACACCAGTTCGGTGCTTGTCACGTCACGCTAGCTTTCCGTCAAATTTAAGGTACATGCGACGTTTCAGCCGCGATGAACCTTTGGTAAAGAAAATCGGGATGGACTTCCGATAGGCTGGCTACTGCTGTGGGGCTGTAGCTCGAGCGGACCCCGAAAAAGTAAAGACACAGACCCACCCTGGTATCCTACAGGGCAGACTGCTTACAACAAACGGTAACAAAAAAGGAGGGGGAAACAAGAATTACGCCTATCAAGGCATCCATGTAAGGCAACTGAACCCCTCATTTAGCCTCATCGATATTCTGACCCCTGCCCTTGTTGCATTGAACCTGGCCCAGGCTCTAATGTCTCAGGAGGCTACGATCAGCGCGCGCATCAGACATCATTTTCTTTCTCTACAACTACCTCAACTCGAATTCCGAACAGCGGCAAATTCTGCATTTGCTCGTCAATCTTCGCCTTCTCTTATTATTAACTTAGTTTCAAACTTATCACTTGACTTAGTTCATGTGACGACATCTGTCTCTCGCAAACGATTCTTGATCCTGCGCTGTATTCTGAGTGTGACGGCTTTGCTGTCCAGCCATCACCAGTCAATATGCCACCGCTCACAGCACCAGATTCAATCGAAGATTCGTGTCATCCACCAGCGGCCACCCCAATAACCAATATACCTTCTTCAAAAAGGTAAATTATAATATAGTCTCATTGTCCGTGCTACGTTGTTATCCCCTCATCTCGTCGACATACCTAGGACGCGTTCAATTACCCCAACGTCTTTTCCTTCCATCTTTTTAATCTACCAAGTGTCGGTCGTCATGATGGAAGCCCTTTCAATCCATTAACATTGCTTGGGATGCAAATGACCGGTCCAAGACAACAGCCAATACACAAAATCTAACTCATCCTCGCAGACGAAACGATGAAGAGATTTGCGACGGGAATGTTAAGGCAAATTTACACGTTAATGATACACAAAGTCTACCGATTCCGAGGTCAACATTTGGAGAACCTGAAGCCAGTGATGAGATCAGGGTTGCTGTTGATGAGAGAGACTCCGTTTCTCCGTCCCTTGTGAGAAAACGGGCCTCTCCGACTAAGAAACCACGAGCAGTTGCCACGAATAGCAAGGGCACCGGAAAGGTCAAAGGCGTTACAATAGGATATTGGAGAGACTCAGAGGCTCCTACAGTGGATCTCAAACATGCCGTCACTGGTTTCATCGATGGTTCCGGGCGATTATGGACCCGTATCCAGCCCACCACATTATCCGGAGAAACGATATCAGATGAATACCCCTTACCATCAGGACGTGGTAAAAGTTGGGTAACCTTCAATAAGATTGTGTTTTTGGATCATCTTGTGGGCTTAGACCAGTTACAGGTCAAGGAGTATGTCAAGATCCGCGCCGAAGAAATTGGGACAGACGAGCTTGAGGAGGAGAGAGTTGCTGCTGAGAAGGCTGCCGTCAAAGAAGCAGTCCGCCGGGCTAATCTCAACTCCACTGCCGAGCACGGCACAAATCCACCTCAGGTTGCTTATGGAGTTGATCTTCCCGAACACTTGCAACAGAATCGCGATGCCAAAAGGAGGAGGACGAGCGGAGGGTTTGCGCCAGCCAATCCTCCTCCCTCAAATGGCCATGTCATTAACACACTCCCATTCAGCCAGCCCCCGGTGGCCCGCAACCTTTGCGACATACCGTCGATCCCCTGCCCGGCACCAGACCTACCCGAATTCTTATTGGGCATTGGGCAAAGTCTAACTCGCCGGATCCTCGTGATCGCCATGCAGTGTACGGAATCTTGGGACAAAATGATATGTTCCGCGTTAAGCTGGTACGCGAGACACGCGACGGACGTTTCGTGGAAGGAAATTTCCCCGCGGAGGCTGGCGCACTCTGGATCGCATACGAGGAAGTTGCTTTTGAGCCGCACTTGAAAAACCTAGCACGGAACGAGATCAAGGAATATTGCCGTGTTCGACAGTATCAGATAGACATGGGAGAGAAGGAAGGAGAGCGAGCCTCAAACCAGACCAAAGCCGTTTATGAGGCACAGGCAAGGGCTGCTGGAACGAATTATAAGGCGCCTGCTCCCTTGTCTATTGCACCTACTCTACCCCGTCTTCCAGGCGATTATGGCGAAGAATCAGATCAGACAGGGGGAATGGGATATGTTGGCCATGAGTTGCGTCAGAGTCGCCGCATCGAGGCCGCCAGAGCCAAAGCACGCCAATCATGCATAGACATTGACACTCGTTCTCAGCCTATGCCAGCTCCTCGTCAAACCACGGGTAGGACCTCGTCGAACAACAATGCAATCGAAAGAACATCGGCTCTAGCGGAGCGTGAGATTGCACGCGTCGAGCTCGCCCAGGAACGTGCTCATCTGCAAGCAGCGAACCGTGAACGTGCAGCAGCCGCGGCCGCTAAAGAAGCTCAAGCCGCTGCCGCTAATATCCCTGGCATGGCTGTTAACCGCCGGCAACAATTACACGAGCAAGACGAAATGCAACGTCTCAATGAAGTCTGGGCGCGCCAGGAAAGCCTTCGACTAAGAACCAATGCCGAAGATGCGAAGATGTATGCCGGGGTGAGGTATGAACGCAAGACGCAAGGCCCATTCCCCGGAAAACTTGTTTCACAAGGCACCATTATCAATATCGACGGCGAGGACTACGTTGAGTACCGTATCCTCACCAAACCGTCGTTCTTCTAGAATGATGATTGAGCTGTATCAGCACCGGGACTCATCTATCAGTTGTCGAAGTGGTATGGACTTGAAAAGTACAAGCAAGTCTCTACATATCCTGAATCTGATCATAACATTCACGGCAATTTGCCCCTACGGAGGGCTCGGCTATCTATATATATTCGTAGGCATAGAAAGAGACGAGTTTTATAATTTAATACTTTTTGTTACCAAAAACCAGTTGCTGTTCTACAAAAACGGCCTTAAGCCATCTGCACTTGACAATGTCTTTGCTCGCTACGTTTTGTCTTGCTTTTATTTCGTGACTTTGTTCCTGATGACCGTGTATTAGACATCCGGAGGTGGAATGGGCTAAAGTGCAAACAGAGTGGCCTGTACTTGGTTTACCAGTTGGCTGTCTTCAGAACAGGTATCAGGGGCTTCATGGTTGTTGTACCATATGAACAGATTTTACAGCTTCGGAAAATCGGATTTAGATCAGAATTGAGGGACAGTGAAGATCTGTGGTTAATTGCATAAAGATATGTTACAAGCGTCAAGTCAAAACCTCTTTTCAAACCATATACAGCATAGATAACACGTGGATCTCAACGGGGTGTGCCTTACTACATTCATACTGTATGTCTTGCCCCCAGCACTACTGTCACGTATCTCGGACTTCACGGAAGTTGATGTTTGTCAAGGTGTATCTTTGGTATTGAGACTATGATTGGACCAGCTTGAATCGGGTACTGAGCAAGGTCCGCTTCTTTCTGTTGGCCACCTTCCCGATACAGGCGGTATCTCGATTCCGTAAAGACATTGAGTGTCAGAAGCGCCTCGCCAGGCAAGATACGACAGATAATTGGCGTGGATTAGACATAAACCACCTCTGCAGTAAGTAAATACGTAATTCATTTGTCCTATCCTAGAAAAGGGGGATAATCAACAACCACTGCATTGTGTTTGCAGGGTGAAAAGGCCTATCTACCGTGGTCGCGACGCTGACAATATCATTGGAAAAGTCGGGGACTTCTGCTCTTGAAAGTCACAATCGGAGATGTAGGAAGTTGACGGCAAAAACGTGAAAGGATTGAATGGTCAAATTGTAAAACGCTACACTGTCAATTGGTCAAAGCGCAAAACGGTTTGATCGTGATGACGCAACAATCTCTGTAACTAATTATTCCAGATCAGATCATGCTATGTTGAGGCCGCACTACTTGAACAACTTCTCTTTTGCCCTTCGTCTCCTCTTAATTGACATTCATCGCATCAAAACCTGGTTCGAATTATTTGTGTTATGCCTTACTCTCAGAGGGTTCTTCTTCGTGAGGACTTCACTAACTATACGTAGAAGACAATGTGGAGATCAGAACGAGAGAACCCAATGCATGTGGGTTACAATATCGCCATTTGGTAGGAACATTTAGATCTTCTTCCATCTCGATACCCTATTGGCGTGTGTAGGAGGCCATGCGAGCTGTTTGTTAATGTCTTAAATCTGACTTTATGGCTCACTCCAGTGTACGCCTTAAAAGTTCTGAATACCGGGTTAAGCCCGCAAAGCGAATAACTGTATCTTGTTCTTCAGAGATTTATGGGATCAAACACTTATACAAGGCGTTGTTGTGTGTAGCTTCGTAGCTAGGCACAATCTAGTAAACAGGCAAGCTGATCATCAACTGAGCGCAAGGCCATGTTGCTCTGCTTCTTTGCTCCTTTTGAGTATTACCAAATCCATGCCCATTGTGTCATACCAGAAATACATTTCTAGCCTTATTATTGGCTCATAAACTCGATACCACCACCACCTTGCGATTGATCCAACCCTCCCGGTGCGGGAGCTGCCACTTTGCTTCGTTGTTGTCTTATAGGGGGGTCTCGGAACTTTTGCGGAGAGTTAGATTGGCCGAGGAATTGGAGTGTCTTATACTGTCTAGATTGTGAACTAGATGTGCTATCTGCAGTTGAGATCTGTGGCTGACAGTTGATAATCACCACGCAGAACTTACTGAAAGCTTTACTCTTTGCAAGTACAATTAACTTCAAACCCTGAGTAGTGAGCCGCGTTAATTGTTGGCAGGTAAAGTAACTATCGCTCGATGTGCCTCGTTCTTTCTCTTCAGTCGCCCTGTCAGTGAAGCCTTCATGAGGAGTAGCGAGTGTCTCGACTCGGCCGTATCATGAAACTGCCTAGTTCCAAGGACATTATCTATCCAATCAAAGATACCTCCACATACATAGCAGCTACTGCCGGACTGGTGCGAAGGATAGACAACAACTCCGATGCCTTTGCGTAGCCAGCTGGGTAGATACTCAGCTTCACTGCATCCTCAACCTTCCGGAATCTATCCCTGGTCCGTTCCACCCGTCTGATATGTGGAAAAGTAGGAGTGACCCATGCTAACCTGTAAAAGGCTGAGGTCGAGGTCCGTGGTGTGTACCAGGGTATCAGATTTTGTATAATAGGTGAACGATTCACTTCCAAAAGGGCTCTCGAGTTCCTGTTTATTGCATCCTACTTGTATATTTCATCCCTTTTGGCCCTCCAACGAGCCCTATAGTTTGTAACACATGTGGCTGATCTAAACAGCCAACGTTGAAGACAAACCTTCTTTTTCTATCTTCGATACGATTTGGAATGCATCCTGAGCCAGGCCTTCGCCTATGATCAGCATGAACTCGTATCAGTTTGTCAATGATGATCTCACGCGGATGCCAGAAAAGCCGTGGCCAGCGCCAGTGACTCAGCCTGACCACCAACCCATGCTCATTCGTCATGAATGCCCTTTCTGCGGTGCTGCGTACCTCCCATCAGTATCGCCTTTGAAACCTACTTTATGCTTCATATCAACAAACACCTAATGGGCTTGTGACAATCCCCGGATCTATTCACCAATGCTCCTGCTGTTTCATGCCAATTAGCAACTGTAAGAAGTCTCGAGCCCAGTTATATCAATCATCTAATCTTGGACAGCATCCTGGATGGAGACGCCTGCTGGAGAGGAGTTAGTCCTTCAAAACATGGGCAATCCCATGCCTTCTGGATTAGCCGCACCTTGCATTGCTGATGAAAGGGGTATTATTTTTTATCCAGAGCTTGATACAGTCACTAATGAAGCCCTGATGTCTGTAGATGCTTGCTCAGACCAACATCGAATATCAGATGATTCAATGAACAGTTTCTCTGCTCCTACCTTCAACTCTACCAAATCTTTCCCGTCTTATCTGTCATCTATTGAGTGTGGCAATCAGCCCATTTACGGCGACCAGTCTCCCACTGTCCATGCTATTCTTCCGCTCGTCGACTACGGCAACCTCCAGGCACTGCAGCAAGCATGTCGTGTTGTTACCAGTACTCTTAGTTACCAGGAGAACGACAAGTTGCTTTTGGCTCAACTTCCGTCTCAGACGGCACAGATGAAGCCTTGTCAAATAGCTGCAGAGCAATCTATCCAGCCTCCGTCTCCGCCTCCGCCCATCCCGTCCCTTATTCTTCCCAGTAACGGACGAATTTCTCGGCACAACCTTAAGTTCACTGGCCTTTCTGGTCCTCCTGACCTGTATACTGCTCTTAAAGAGGAGCAAATTCCCCCACCTCCTGAAGACATGAACCCTGAGGACCCTGATATGATACCTCGGGAGCAGATGTTGCGATTCGACGGTGACCTATACACCCCTAGATGGGTGCGAGATCACGGCAATAAGCGAGAGGGCTGGTGTGGAATCTGCAAGCCCGGGAAATGGCTTTCGTTGAAGAATTCGGCCTTCTGGTATGATAAGCTATTCTCTCATGGCATCAAAGCCACTGGAAGCTCATTCCAGGAACCTCAGCAGAAGCGATGCTCGGATGGGGGCTGGGAAGGTCTTTGCGGCAACTGTAAACAATGGATTGCACTCTCCAGCTGCAAGACGAAGGGAACTCCATGGTTCAGGCATGCTTATAAAGTAAATCTGACTAACTCTATGGAGGGTTCTGACTAACAAAGAATAGTGTCACAAACAGCTCACGAAAAAATGTACGCCTCGTTGCCGCCGTAAAAGCAGAAGCTCCAGGACGCTTGCTATGGCAAAGCCTAAGACTAAAGTGAATCATCTACGGAAGCAATATGAAGCTACTGAGGATAAATAAAAGTTGCCAGCCAAGCAATGGTGGGCATAAGATCTTCTCAAAAGTTTCCCCAGAAAAGGCTTAAATCTCAATATACCATTGAGGTTCTATTGGCTAGGTTTGGAAAACATGGGTGAGGCATAATTGCCTCTCGCTTTAATAGTGTATACAATCTTATCACTGCTTTTTATCCAGCGAAGTCAATAAAATGTCCCTGTGAGACACACTCTGCAGTGCGAAGAACTATGTAGAGACTTGGTAGCGGATAATCTTGTTCTGGAATACCAGGCCTTGACGGGCTGCCCAATACGTAATTGCACTGCCGACTCTTTTGAGGGCCTACCATACTAGTACGACTCCAGACACCTGCGCCCCCCTCGGGAGAATTCATCATTGCTACTCTGCTTTCAGCTTAGGTCCCAAGGCTCTCTGAAGAATCACCAGGCTTATCATTCATAGATGAAGCGAGGAAAATCGCGTCTCTAAAAGTAGCTGTCATGACAAGGCATTTTTCGACGGCCTCTCTTTCACGAGCTTGCTGGCTTCTCCGCCAAACTTGGGAAGCCGCTTGTGGCAAGATTCGATAGATGTCCCCTTCTCCTTGTGACTCTTGAAGTCACTCTCACGTAGAGCAGCATCGCTCTCAACGTCACCTAACAAGGCGTCATCTTCGGCCTCTTCGACACCCGCATTAGGGTTACTCGTCATTACCCCGGGGCCCTTCTGCACTGAATACTCTCTTTTAAAAGTGCCAGGTGCTTCTTTGTGGGTATCCGATTGGGTTCCTTTCTTTTGTTCTTCTGTTTCTGGTGGTCAGTGACGACCCGTCTGATGTGGCTTCCTTCCCATCTTCGAAAACGCTCTTCACGCTGGCACTTCGGCGGTCTTTCTCTATCCTTTTCCTTATCCAAAAGATTGGATTCATTTATGTACGATTCAGTCTTCTTGTGAGCTACGTCATGATGGATGCGAAAGCTGGTGCGGAAGGAGAATTGGCCATGGAGGCCATTCAAGTATCACTTATCAAGCTGCGAAACTTCGATGACGACTGACGACTGTTCTGCCAGGACAATACGGAATCGATCTTGGTGACATGCGCTCCACGGAACGTTGGCGCGGACTACGCTCTGGCTCTACCTACAATCCGCTTCTCTGAAAAGCCTTGTGCGTTCCAAGCGTGAGCATTTGCGCAAAAGGTCTCCAGAAGAAATCCAGAAGATAGAGTAGCCACGAAAACGATGCCCGACCTCCTAATAGGCTTCGGTCGTCCACTCCTTTGAGCCATCACTCCAAGCAACTTCCCATAGGCCCTTGCAGAGGTGAGCCCAAGGGTAACGAAGCTTCAGTAGTCGCTGACCTGGCTTGAGTGTGTAAGCGGCTACAACAATGCAGGTATGGCAAGCTGAGATACCGCCACGCTCGCCGTAGCCACGATCTAGCATTCTTGTTCATGCTCTAAACAAAAGCTCCTGGCTGGCTTTGGAAAGTTCTTTGGATCAGAAGACATCAGGATAAAAGATGTCTGAGACGAATATTTCAGTAATCACCCCGCCAGAAAGGTCTTCCAGTTCCTCAACAACCCAGCCGCCTGCTAATGCCACATAGTCACCATGGGCTCTATCATAAGCCTTCTCGATGATAGATATCCAAGTCTCGTTCTGAACTCTGCTTTGGGCATAAAAGAGGGCTTTTGAGTTGGTCTGCTAGGTCCTTTGGTAGTCGCCCTCAGCGTCGACTCGGTCCGTCTGTTGAAGAAGGGTTCTTTGTAAGCTCGGGGAGTCCCAGCCGGGGGACAGAAAACAAATTGTATCATCAATAGCAGTGTACGCCCTTGTGCCATCTTGATAAACAAACGAAGCTTCAACGCCGACCTCTGCCCAAATTGTCAGCGCCTGGAAACACCACCAGAGGTCGTAAAGCCGAGTATACCTGCGACAAACCGGTACTTACTGAGCTTACCCTGTTTCACGTCCACCCCAACTATTTATTTCATGTATGTTGGCTGAGTTGAGAGTTCGTGGGCTCTCTTGACGGCGCGAGGCACGTCTGCTTCCGTGTCGAAGTGAGATGTCTCGCCGATATCAAACACCCCTATCACGAAGGCCATTCAGACAGTGGCCTTGACCCGCAAAGTCCCAGATCTGGTCAAATTGTAAGAAATAAGCACATAATATTGCCTCTTGCCATTTTCGTCAATGCTCACCAGATCCAGTCAGGATCTCTGTATCTCTTGTTCCTTTGTTTGCATTTCTCGACTGTATCCATTCACCTTTCGACGGCATTCTTCCACCGCTCGGAGACGCCTGTTTGAGAGCAGCTCGTAACCACGATTGCTGTAGTGAGAAACCTGTGTTACCTCTGTCAGTATAAGGACTGATGAGGCTTGCTGAAACCGTAGATTCGAGAAGCGTCTCTAAATCTTGTCGACCGATGTCTGCCGTGACGTTGGTGGGTTCTTTTTTCTTCTTTTCAGGTAAATCGGCACCACCCATTGAGAGTCTTCTAAATTAGATGAAGTATTGTGCGTCATGTGTGATTGATAGTGGGATGGAAAAGCGGACGGGCGACAGCTGGGGTTGATAAACCGCTTTCAACAGGTGAACCAAGTAATAGTGGCGAATAATGGACGCTTTGCCGACCGCTATGTCTCGCTGAACGTCCTTTTTTGCGAGCTCTCTTCATAAACGGATATTCTTTTGATCCTATCGCCTGATACAAGACATGGATTCATTTAGAGTGTAGCTGTTATCAGGACTCGAACCCGTTCCGTAATGAGGTAGGCGCTCGGCGGAGGTTCGTAGCGGCGTTGGCTCGGTGCACCGCTCTGGAAGCTGGTCAGAGTACCCGGGATCATGGCTAGAGCTTGCGATGAGCCATGACTTCCTAATCCATATTGATCTTGCCTTGATATCCTCCGTGAACTATTTGTCAACATGCCCGTCCTTGTGTCTGTAGTGTCGAGCTTCATGGCTATGTCGGTGATGAGCCTCGATTTAACCCTATCTCGCCAAGCTCAGTAGCGAGAGAAGACCGAGAGGCGGGTGTAATTGCTGGTGGTACAGCCTCCCTAAAGCCAATCAGCCAAACCAACACCTGTTATCGCCCTGTCGTTCAGCAGGGCTGGCCCGTCAGCACTAGTAATGCAGCCATATATTCGGTTGGCGCGCGCGACATGCGTGAGGCGTTGTCTCTTGATAGGCTGTTTTCATGGTACAACCTCTACGAGTCATGATTGGCAAGGCATACAACTCGGACTTCTTCCGCTGTCTGCCTGACACAGTGTAGCTGGAAGTCCCTGTTTTATAGAAATTGCGAGCGTCTTACGGTTGGAAAATGCGATCGTCGAACTCATGATCGCGTAGGTTATCTGACGCTGCCTAATCATGGTACGTTTGAGTCATGCCTTACCAATGAGCCCATGAAATTCCAGGCTCGCCGTCAAGCCTTATCGCGCACTTGGGGGTACTGCCATGGGGAATTCTATTTTTATATGGCCTGTGTATTGTCAAGCATTGAGCTAAGCCATTGCAGTCTGTAGACCAGCCTTGCTACACGGAGGTCGGGGAATGAAACTATGGAAATAAGAATGGAGTGGAAAGACTGTTGGGTATTAATTGTACATCAAAGTGTGGTTCCCCGGAAACTTGTGCACACTCTCTAGTTTTCATAGGTTCACCCACTCAAGCCCTCTGGCGCCCTACTGCTCATTTTTTCCACCAGTTCCTCGACGTTTCCCATTTGCGACTCCTCTTGTCACCATGCCTTCTACAAACTCTGAAGCTACCGTCAAACCGGATAACTCGCGACGGACTTCCGACCCGTTACAGGATTCCAATCAAGTTCCTCTGGAGCCGGTTTCCTGTCACCGAAGCTTCCTATACGACCTAGAGAAACAGAATGAGGCGATAGAGGCAGTCAGAAGGGCCGGGGAATTCGTCGCGAGAAACGCGATCCTCCTCCTGACGCCCGGGATCTTCATATCGCTAGCCATATCTGTTTGGGATTTCGCTCGACCGGGTTCTGGATATCGAGCCTTTTGGATCAACTTCTTTGGCATTTTGTCGCAGGCGGCCAACCTTACACTGCTTTTCGAGGACCTGCAGCTGTTGATAGGCGAAGCAATGGCTGTCTTGATCAGCCCCATCGCGAAGTACGTCCCCCGCACGTGATTTCTTTTAACCAGTAACCTATTTTTATTTCAATTTCGGGCTGATTTTGACATAGCAACTTCGTCGAGCTTTCACTGCTGATCGCGGCCGTACATGAGGGTGCTCACAGCCTGATTGGAGCGGGCTTGTATGGCGGCATTCTCATTAACGTGGGGCTGGTATTTCTCAGTGCAGCCCTCATTCAGGCCCTGCGGTGGCCCCAAGACACCTCCATGAGCTGGTGTGCTCTCTTTAAAACTCCAGCAAATACAAGCAGGATTGGGACCCCAGAGCCGCTCCCGATGCTTACCTACATCGGCATGGCCATGTTGCCAATCTCTCTCTTCTTTGACACTCTCCTTCGCGGGGCCATGAGGCTCCTTCCCGGACACGAGACAGCATTCCACTACGGCTTTCAAGCGCTAGCGTGGTTAAAGCTTCTACTTTACCTGGCACTTGTAGCTGCCCAGTTTTATGAGCAGGTGAATCCGGATCGCTTCGGCAAGCTGACTGACGATTATCTTCCTTACTGGATTGTCAATTGTAAAAAACGAGCTTCAGACCACTCGGACCAGAGAGAGGAAGGAACTGCGGCCGCGTCTACAACACATGTCAGAGTTCACGATGAAGAGACCTGTCTGAACCACGGGAACAACGAGCAAAACCCGCTCCTGGGACCAAAGAGGAAGGCGAACGACGGGGGCAAAGAAGAAGACGAAGAAGAAAAGAAGCGCCGCATGTTGGACATGGTGCTCAAGCGCTGGAAGCCTTGTTTTCCACAGAACACAAGGATCTGGCTGTCAATTTTTGTGATCTCCTGGATGGTCCTCAACTCGGTCGCCACGGCAGTGCAGGGCGACTGGTTAGCCGACGGCGTCAACCGCTGGCTTGGGAAACCGAAAGACCCGGTTACATTGGGTCTCATTCCCTTAGTAGGAGCTGCACCCGAGCATATCATCGCCATCGTCCTTGTGATCCTGTCGCCCTATCGCTTCCCGGACGTCATCATCACGACCGTCTTGTCCGGTTTGAACCTCAGCAACTTTGTTGGTTCCATTGTCCAGTTGTGTGCCTGGCACATCACAGAAGTGTGGATTGAACTGGAAGATGACTGGAGACACCCAATGATAGCATGTATAATGTCTCTCTCGATTTTCGTCTCTTATCGCCACGGTGTCGTCCGTCTGGACGTGGTTCTGCTAAACATTGCCCTACTGACTGTCCTATACGTGGTAGACTTTTCCAACGTCGTCCCTCGATGAATGCAGATGTGGGGAGGCTTATATGCCAGAATGAGTGCAAGAAAGCAGATACGAGCAATGATGGAACATGGGCAATATTGGGCCGAGTGGAGAACCAGGTACAAGGAACGCAGTTTCGACGGCAGGATGTCCCGTGAGATCTCTTTAGTATGTTTGTCTACCCGTGTAAGTTGAGGAGCAATGCATGTCGGCTATTTGGGCCATTTCGTTGGTGGAGCAGACAGCACCGTGGCTGCGAGGTGGTTGGAGTTAGCAGTAGCGACATAATAGTCACCGTTAGATGGTAATGAGAGAATGGGCATCACATGCCGGCCTATGTAGCTGCATACGCCAAGGAGGGGTGCGGATGATAGAATTGTAAAATATTATATCGGCTGCTTTAATGTCAATCTGTTTGCATACACGAATTGGAGGCTCCCTGATGATGGCTTCATCGGATTGCAATCCTTGCAGCGTTCGACTGCACTTACTCATTGCGCACTTTTATTCTGGGGACTCGGCTGGAACTGGCCGAGGTTGATGCTATCCAAAAATGCCAAGTCGAGGGCGGAGAAGCGTCACGTAAAGCGGTGAATCAGGCGCATAGTAGGATGAAATCGTCCTTGTGGAGAAGGCCCACCCAGTCAGAGCCCGACTCTGCTGCGGAGAATGTTGGACCGGTGGTCAAAGAGCTGGAACTGAGGGGCCATCAGTTCTGTATCGAAGCGATCGTCTTCGTCGACTACCTAAACGACCAAGCTAAGCAGGCGTACATCGCGGTAGATGATTTCCGCCAGGGCGAGCCGGACGATATTAACGACGTCACATCCGTGTCCGAGGCGCTGTTCCTGTGCTACTTCCTCAGCCCTGTCTGGATCTTCAAGACCACCACCTCGCACGACCCGCGCGTCGACAGCTGGAATGAATTGCGAGCAAAGGGCCAATACAATAAACAACCCATCGCGGACGAAAACAATACCATCTGGCTGCCGAGTCCAAAACTCATCCGCCGGTTCGCGCTTGATATTGTGGACGAAGATGACAGCGACGTCGACGACGAAGAACAATTCTCCAATGACAAAACCCGTGCCCCCCGACAAGACGAGATTGACTTCGCAAACGGCGTAAACTTCGGAACTGTGCCGAAAGGGACACCCTAGCCTAGTGGCACCAGGGAAGGGTCCGCCCTCAAACGGCAAGGTGAGCAAGAATGACTCATGGGATAATTGTTGAGACACCTGCGCCTGTCATTTGGTGGAAATGAATGCTGATGTATACTGGGGTGGCGATGAGATGAGAACAGGGGGAGTTGAAAAAGATGAAAATAGTTAGCATGTGGGAAGGGTACACAATTCCGATGTCATCCAGTACATAAACTTGCGGTCAGATAACATCATAGGCGTCCCTAAAGGTTATAGGCATTAGATGATGTAAAGGCTTGCTTTCTGCAAGTACCTACGGATACGCTAGCTCTTGTACTAATTATGTCAATGGTATCGATAGACTTTAAAAGCGCTCCGCAGTTATTTGTGATCGTTGTGCTAAGGACATATAGCCGGTACAGCCCTCAGTAGCGTTGGTGGGTCGCAGGCGAATGAGAAAAGTGAACGAGGGCGTCTGTGCTACCCTTCAAAAAAGGCTGGTGCAGCTGGGCTGGTACAATTCATGCACTGGCCGACGTACACCAGCTCGTTTTGCACACTGACGCGTTTGTGCTAGTGCGCGCGTTGTGCTAGGCCATTCGTGCTAGGATCTGATTAGTGCTGGCTCAGAGGCACTAGTGTGAATGTGCTAGTACATGTGTGCTAGCACTCCACTCCTAGGCGACGTGGCCCATCACCTCGTCCGTCCTAGTCCACCTGCCCTGGGTCGGGCGTGCTGTACTCAGGTCGCTGGTATGGATGTGCTAGCTCATACCATTGACTAGCACACCCCCGTCAGCACGTAAATGAATCTGCCCCACGTATGCTAGCACAAAATGTTGGCAAGCACACGTGGGGCTGGACATTGTATGCACTAGCTCATATGCACTCTCACATTTGATGGGAAACATGTACACTGATTTACCCTGGACACCAATTTGGTCGTCCAATCAATTTACACCAGTTGTATCGTGGGGCAATTGGTTTTTTGACGATTTAGCTCTCGTGATCAACCAATGCATATAGATCAGCTGCAACGTGGCACTAACACTTTTGTTTGCTAGACTCTGGTTCTTTATTATCTATGAGCGTCTCTGCCTTGTGCTGATACCCTGGTGCCCCCGCGATACCTTACTCTGTATGCTGTCCCTCTTTTCACCCCACATTCCGACGAGTTCCTTTGCCGTCAATTTCTCATATGGTATCAGTTTATCGTATGGCGCCCTAAGTTGCTTCTTCCCAGACGGTGTTGCTTCTGACTCGGAGATCCCCTCTTGGTGTGACTCAAGCAAGGCATATTTCCGTTTATTTCTATTTATGAGACGAATGGCACGTTCTTCAGGTGGCAGCTGACCCAATAAGTCAAAGCAGGTATCTGCCATGAGGAAACCGCCTCTCTCGTCTCGGAAGGTGTATCCCTGCGCAGCAAAGTTCCCCAGGCAAGCTGTCAACACCCTCTTCCCTACCTTGACTATCTCGGTCGATTCTTCTTCAAAGTTGAGCTTAATCTCCAACTGCGTAGAAGACGGAGGCTGATGAAATGCTGATCCATGCTGATGAAATTAAGTTTCCATCCTTCATAATTGAGATCGCCTTGTTGATCAGTGCTTACCTGATGCTCGACACAAGTTGTTTCAGCATGCTGGTCTTCTTGTCTCTAGGAAAATAATTAGAAAGCAGTTGAGACAGCTGCGCATAAACCCACTGGTGCATCAATTCCTTCTTTCAGAGCGTCCATCTTTTTCTCGAGCTCCTCCTTGTCCTTTTGCAGTTGGAGTATCGTCTCAGCGTTGCACTTTTCTGTGTTCTGCAAGAGGTCAGGTTCTCCTATAGGGACAAATCAGCTACTGTTCTGAATACACACCAGCGAGTCGATATTTTCTTTCAGAGACTTGACTCTGGATTCGAGATCTCTCTCCTCTTCTTCTTGAGTTCTTAACCTTCCAGCGCCATCCAGTTCACGCTGTTTGTCCTCTCGTAATCTCGACTGAACACTTTCCAACTGTTCGATTTTTTTATTGATCTTTTCGAACAATTCGTCCTCCTCCTTCTTCTTTGTCTCGATATTCTTGTTAATCTTCTCTAGGCTTTCTTCTTTTTCTTTCACTTTATTCGCCATCTCCCAGAATTGGCCTGTCATGGATTGGGCTTCTTCGCCTTCTGATGTCACACTCTTTCGCAGCTGCTGAACTTCCTCCTCTAGCTTCGTTTTCATATCCGATAATTCCTGGATGTCCTTTCGTATTGTAGCTTCCTGTCTCTTGTCGACTTGCATAGCTTCATCTCCCAGAATCTGTTCATCACAAAAGGCGGCCGCACTCAGGAAATTCTCTATGCCCCTGAATTCATCACCGAACACATCAAGGTACAGAGATCGTTGACTGAAAAAGAACCTTGACCCAGGACACTCTGGGTTGAACGGCTTGTGGATGTTCTCTAGGAAGAGAGAATGCTTGTTTTCTTCTTGATCCTTGAATAGAGGCTTCCCATCTGAGTAATTCGAGGAATCACCTGGCGTCTTTGAAAAAGACCTTTCTGCTGTGGATGGCACTGTCGTGCGTGGCTGATTCACAATCGCGGTGATCTTTGGCGTGCAATAACCTAGCTTCTGGGCTAGAAGAGCAAATTGGTAAAGTTTTGACTCATCTATAAAATATTTAGGGGCTGCTTTCTTCCTCTCGATCTGTTGTGATATCGATGGGTGCTCTCGAAGAGCAAAAAGCCAGAGCTGTCTATACGCCAACTCTTTTTGATTGATTTCGCCAGCCTCCACCCATTTGCAACGATTGTCCGCAACTTGCAGCATGCATGGGTTTCTCTTACTAAAAGCTTCGTCTAGGTTTTTTCGTATGTTCTGTGGTGTTCCATTAACCAAATGTCGGAGACAGCCGATGACTTCTTTCAGGTAACCGATGTTTTTGATAAAGATACTAAATGTGGGCACCAAACGATCCCTCGTAGCATACTCTAATCGATTGAGGATGTCCCGTTTCTCGCTATCCTCGAAGTTCCGGAGAATCTTATTGGCCATATCTCGGATATCGTCATGGTGTTTTTTGTTGGACCCCGGGGTTTTCCCTCCAACCTCTTCGAGCATCCTCGTTGACAGTCTCGATTTAATGCTGTCGTTGGAGTCGCAGATGTCCCGCCAAAAGTCTAGTACTCTCTTCATCTGGTTGACATTCTGGTTGATGTGAGGATGAATCTTGGCGTCCTGGTGCTGAACTACTCACCATCCTATCAGGCGCAGAGATCCATCGCGATATATTGCCAAGTTGTGCCCCACCGAAAAGTGCGGGCGTTTTCTCAAACTCTCGAATTAAATTCTTGTAATTGACGTGGTTCTTCCACAGGCGTTGTAAGCCCGTGGCTTTACTTTTCGACTTGCGAGCAAGATGCGCAAGCCACTTGTTCTGATGATCGTCGAGGGAATCCTCATGCTCGAGCCAGAAACGCGTGGTCCAGTAGAGAAGCTCGGCGTCGCTGGGCTCTTTTTCGCTTGATCTCTCGTCTTTCAAATCTTTGATTGCCTCCAGACTGAGATCTAATACTGTCAAACGAGTTTGTCATTGAGGGTCGGGTCTGACTTGACATACCTTGTTGGTAGAGACGGATGACCCACCTCCTGTTCATATCTTCGGCAACCCTCATCGCCGCTAGAACACGATCTTGTCCTCGTAGGCAGTGAACACGTGAACCAGCCGTAAAGTTGAGTTCTACTATCTCAACGTCATTTCTCTTGAGTCTTTCAGAAGAAACATTTGCGTTCTTCAGCGCCTCATTGAGCTGCGTCTGGTCAATCAGTGCCGGAATTTGGTGGCTAATCTGGTGCGGTGCAAAGCTTATCCCGTTCAGGAAAAGGCCTCCGAGGCTCTCGACATTATCCCAATCAGGCTCACTACCTGGCAGTCTTGTGTCGTGAGTTAAGGAGAAGTCCAAAACCTCTAAACGGACGCTAGCTGTGCCAAGGAACTTCTGTGTCTGCTCGTCTTGTAAACGCTCCATTGTATCGGTAGGGGAGGGTTGCTGAAGGGGCAGAGTAAACATGTATGTCATGTCAAGTGTAATAAGCAAAACTTGCATTCGAAAATTTGTCATCGATAATCCATTCCTGGCTTTTTGCAGCCACATGCTTCTCTTTCTGTATTTCGGTCTTAAAGAAGCTTATCCGCTTTTGCAACTAGCCAGTACTGGACCAGAGAGTCATATAAACTCCACTACCTTCGTATGTCACATTTTCTCTCCGGCTAGCTTTAGTACGTCGTACTCTCCACATTCATTCATGTCTTCTGGAGCGAAAAGGGATACAGCGCATGACATTTTCAGCATCTTCGGTCAGGGCGCCCAGGCTTTCGAACGAGCTAGTCATGACCAACAAGAAGGTGAAGGGACCAGCCAGAAGTCTTCTATTAGTCCAAGTGACATTGGTATAACCCAAGAAGCAGTTCTAAGCAGAAGACGCCCTAAGAAAGTCTCTTTTGCTACAACTGAGCCTAGGATTAGGTCCAGATCTCCAACCAGTTCTCCTAGACTAGTGGCTCCAATCTCAACTGCAGAGAGTAAAGTGATCAGTTCGGGTAGCGAACACGACACAAAGCCTCATTTGAAGGCAGAATACCGTATCACTATCGGCCATAATCTAGTAGTAGCAGCCCGTCGAGCAACATCGCATAACCTCTACAGGAATCACGACAGGGTGCTGTTGTGGTATATTTCAGGAAAGGAAGAGGAGAACGATTATCGAATTCGAATGGCCCATTCCATCCAGGACGATCACTTTGTCACACCAATTGCGGCTTATAAATTATCAGAGGGCATTATCATTGCATATGAGCGGATGGCTATTTCTCTATTAGAAGTGGCTATTTATGGATACTTTGAGGAGTCTGAGCTGGCCATTATTCTAAAGCAGGTCTGTTGCTAGCATACCCAAGATTTCGCGCAAGCCATATCTCTAAAAGTCCTTATGCTGAGACGTAAAGGTTGTCGACGGCTTGACGTACTTGGAGCAGAGAGGAATTGGCCACCCAAAGTTAACCTGTAGTAGCGTGCTTATGAACACCGCGGGGCAGGTCAAGATCGGTATGGACAAGCTACTACTCACCCCTTTTGGAAACTGGACTGACTGGGCGTTAGGAGATCAGCACTTTTGCCGCGAAGGCGAAACCGACAATCTTATAGCAGGTTTGTATGAAATACTCGAGACATTACTGACCGGTCGTGAGAGCGGAAAATTCAAGGAGGATTCAAAGAAATATACCAGATGGGGTGATCCACAACTGTATGATTTCTTTGACACTGTGGAACGTTTCCAAAGTGAAACGACGTCGGACTCGACGACCCGTACCAAGTTGGAGAAAATCGCAGAGGTATGAACTCACTCTTCCATATCCACAGATAAACTGATCGGAATGGAAAGCATAAATTCTTGCAGCTCGGCCAGAAACAGCTACCGACAGCAGACTTTGTCTTGACCATCCTGTGGCGATTCCGCTTGCTGACGGAGGATGTGGTTATTTCTGAGGAGCTTTCGGATAGAACATTGATAACTTTTCAGGCTAGCTGAGGTCGAGATGTTTTTGATAGATTGTCCACTGCGAAGTAGGTACAGAATGCTAACACCAGAAACACGACTACGGCCTAGCTATCTAGTATAGAGTCAATCATATGAATATCAATCCCAAATGATCTATTGTTAGGATGATAATTACTAGTAGACTCGTTTCGATGTTATAGTAAAGATGTAGCCTAGCTGAGGCACAATCATAATTATCCGGGACTAAACCAACCCGTCTCAACAAAATCCGTCTTATGCTGAAATTCCTGGATTCTTCCACAGGGCTCATTATTTCTAAACTCGTAGGAGCTCCTCATCTTTTCTACAAGTACTGTCATCCAGCGGAACACCTGCATCAGCTTGCTTGTCGTTGATATTGGCTTTGAATTGGTTGACAGAATCCTCAAGAGGATGTCTGTCGTCCTCTGGCTGGTAATCTGTGAATATTAAATCAAAGAGGCTTGATTCATCTGTCGCGAACTGGACGAGATCGTCCCTCACATCTCCCGAAACAGATGCTGTTATGGTTATGAGCGTTCCTCGGCTGCAGAGTAAGAGTAGCTACGTACCTGCTATCAATTTGGGTTTGCTGATACTGATGTCTGCCGCTTTTGTTGCTGCTTCCTTTCTTAATATATCGTCGAGAGGCATTTGGTACTCGTATAAATGAACTCTTTTCCACCTCTTCTTCTTCTCTTTGACCTGCTCAATCATATGTTTCGCCCAATCGGGTGGAATTCCATTTTCGTCGTAGTAAATTGAAGTTTTGACATATGTTTTGTCCTCCTGTAACTGTGAATTTTTGTTTTTACGACTCATGTTCGTCTCACTTGCCTTGTTGTCTACTTGGATAGTTTCACCAAGTAGGTCATAAACTGCGCAAAATTGCTCTAATTCCGATTAGTTTAATGAAAACACAAGGTATAGGAATTCAGACACATGCCCCAGGAGGAAACCTGCCAAACTAGGTGCACAGGGTTTATTTTAATCTCCTTATTATGCGCTGCACGAACCAGCCACTGAAGATAGGGTGAGAGTGCCACGAATCCCAAGCCCGTGGCTACAAGCAAGACGGTTTCATAATTCTCCACCGGGATCCTTGAGCCGTATGGACCGGCGAATATGGCAATATTCGATGTCATGCAACGCTTGGCCAGTTCCCTCAGATTATTCGTGAACCCCCTCTTCACATCAACGACCATCCTCAACTGCGTTTCGACTTCAGAAGAGCAATTTCCTATGCTAAAAGGATGGCTTTGCAGGACCGACGAGAGGGTAGTCGGGGTCCATAAGTTGATGTACTGCCCCGGTTCTACACGAAGGGGCCTCCGCAAGCTGATAACTATTCTTACGTAGCGAGATGTCCCGTTCTGCTCGAATGAAATGGATTGAAACCAAAAGTGGTTCCTATACGCTATTATAAGCACTCTTATGAGTAGAAATAGTAAGAATAGGCCAGCAATCACGCATAAGGTTGCTCGCACCAGTCGCTGATCGGCCGGCACGTGGCACCATATGGCGTACCCTGACAACAGTGCAAGAATATAATGTACGAACAGAACTAGTTCGTACGGTAGGAATGTAGCAAGCGCTCTGAGAGGTAACACAAAACTGCACATGCCTAGTACAGCCTTCCGAATATCATTAGCTTGAAAGAATAGGGCAGCATGCGGTGAGCTCTTACTAAGGCAGGAAGAAGATCACGGATTTGCTCTACAGCTAGCCAGCCTCTCTTCGAGAAAGCTCCAGCGGCATGAAGTATACTAAGAACTACCACGACGTAGCCCGCACTTGCATGCAGTTGCTTTTGGGCACGTAGACCTGTGCGTAGAACAGAGGCTGAAAAATCGAGACAAGGGCCAAGGTATAGTAAGGTTGCGTTCGCAATCGCCAACTTCCCTGCTCTTGAGAACACTTCCGCAGAGCTTGATATATTGACGAGAATACAGGCAAAGTTTATCGAGAGATGAAACATAATGAAGATTATTTGCGCGCGAGTGTAGGTATCCAAACTACTTCCACGCCGAAAGATCTTTCTATACAGAATGTGCCTCATTGCCCATCCACTGGCCCTTCTCCTAGCGCGGATCAACATGCCGAACTCCAATGGCTTTCCAAAGCAAGAGAAGGCCAGCTTCAGGCCAAAATATATCACTGGCCTCAACGCAAGTATGCTCAATAGAGCTATTATCGCTATGGTATACAAGCCAGTGGTGTTTCCGAAAACGTCTTTGGTAGTCGGTAGCAGCTGCATGCTGTCAAGCAGATATTATAAGACGCGAAGGTAGAAAGGGAAGTTCACCCTGAATTCGGAGTATCTGTAGATGATTCTTATACTCTTGACTTCTTAAAGTGAGAAAATGGCCGTGGCATTGCAGGTGGCGGCGCCAAATAGATAAGCCTGACTTACTGAGTTACAGTCCTAGATTAGAGAAAGTTAGGCTCTATACATCACTGACCGGCGATATGCTGAGATTCACTTTGAAAGACGGCTGGCATCGTGTCAGCTTCCAGACATAAATAGACATCCGAATATGGCACTGCAGTCCCAACACGTCCATTATAAGATCCCATCTCTCTCTTACGATGCAGTGAAGGAAGAAGTTTAAAATACCCAAAAATGGACCACGGCAATAGCCTGTCCCGTACTGGAAACATATGCGGTCCGCCAGGCTCTTTACTTGGAGGCTTGGCGTGTTTTGTATGCAACTTAGCAAGTTAATATTCTGCCTTTCGTTGCCAAATCCGGAAAGCTCTGGTCCGCTGTTCGGCCTACCTTCGTTCGGCTTTAAGTTGGCGTTAATCCTCTGCGGACGTTGTTGCTCCAGCGGCCTCAACCTTGCCGCCTGCGCCCGACTCGCTGCCACCTCGACCCTCTCAAGCTGTGCTTCCGAGTACACCTAAGCGTCATCGAAGGCCGTGGATTACAGTCGAGCTTCCTCGCCGTGCCCCCGGGGAGTCTCTTGTCTGTCTGGCGGGATCAGTCGACCTATTGGAGTTTCGGAAGTAATCAGGACTCAGTTTTTAGTCAAATAAAGCTTGATTGAATGAGTACAAACGGTTTGAACACAAAGAGGCAGGGAAGGCAAGGGTAACGCTAATTGTCTAAAGTGTTGTAGGGCAACCGGGGAAGCCCTTGTGCAATAGCCTATCAGGTATATTTCTAGGTGGTTCGCTACTTAATTCTACCTTGTCTTTTTGGATTCTGCTATATTTGGATTCCCGCCGTTGTGGACGCTACCACCTTTGGTGCTGCCAAATATGGAAGTGGCCGCTTTATACACTTACGCTCAGCTAGTCAGATGACATTTGTTACTGAAACGTATTTCCTGTGGTAGACGCCCAGTACAATACAATACAATACAATTTATTACGCCCGGCGGCTTATTTTGGCCGATAGGGCACTAGTCACTAATTCGTACGTACATTGCCTAGTTTTCGTCCTCGCCTCCCCAAGCCCATGCTGTGCTACACGTTGCTCAATCTGTGTCCGCATTTCCTAAAGCCCAGACTATACCTTGCTTTTCGCCATATGAATTGAAATAGGTCTCCTCAAGCCCATAATGTGCCTGTTCCTCGATTGTGCTTTTTCCTTCTACCCTATTGCTCCCTGCGTTTTCCCGTGATTTACTAGCATAGCCAGCGAACTAGCTTGAAGGCTATTCTTCAAGTGTTCAACGTCCTATCTACGGCGGCTGAAGCGACGTCCGCTGTTATGAGACGGGGTGTTTGGTGCTTAGTGTAAGTAGCTTAGTAAGAGTAAGTAGTTGTGATTCTTGCAATCTGGTTTCAGTATTGTGTGTCGAGTCGGCCTGTGGCCATTGCAAATCGTATAGTTGCATGGACTGCCTGCATGTTTGGCGTCCACTTTGCGTCATCTGATGGTGACTTTCCTCCTAGGTAGAACGAGAGGTTCCCTCTCAATGTCTCGGTGCACTGCAGCATCTCAGTCCTGTGCGCTGTCCATTTCGTGCATCGAAAGAGAAAGTGCTCTACTGTCTCTATTGCTTGTCCGCATGCGCATTGCTGTGACGCTGCTACTCTGATCCGGAAGAGGTACCCGTTCAGTCTGGCCATGCCTGTCCTAAGCTGTGATAGCACGCTGGCTTCTCTCCGTGACAAGCCATCATAGAGCAGTCGGGTGTGCTTGCCTGGGAGTGCAGCATCGACCTTCTTTGAAAATCTCCCTATATTGTCTGGTAGCCGTGTGCTTGCACGCTGACTCGATCGGGCTATGTTCAGGGTCGTCGATCGCATTCGGGGAAACTTTTGAGCCGGGACGGCACTGTCTTGGCTCGCACTTCGCGCCTCTTTCTTAGCCATTCTCAGGAGCCTGTGTTCAGCACGACGCCCAGTACAGTAAAGATCAAAATCGGTTGTCCATCCGCACACTCTCTTCAGTTTCCAACGCACGAACCATGCTTACGGGGTGCACGTAGTAATCACTTAACATACTGTACTTGGTGTATCCTGATGACCAAGCTATAATTGGGCAGCCCAGGGCAGAATGACCCCACATCAACCCAGGCCGAAAGCTGCTGCATTTCGCTCCTAGTGGATAATGTATTCTTACGCCTTGGAAATTCTTTGATGCTGTACTGTAGCATCACATGGACAGACACCTAACGTACTGTAAGGCTGATTACATTTCCTCATCAAGGTCCGATGCCCCAGACTCTACTATTGAGCTGGCCCACTCTAACCTTTCATAGCAGCGCTGCAGCAAGTCTTTTGATAGCTGCCGACTATGATTGTCCTTTGCTAATATCTCTGCCTCAATTGCAACTACATGTTCGAGCAGTTTCACTGCCTCCTAACCTGTCCGTTGGCTTCATATGCTCTTGCGAGCTCGTGCTGTGATGCCAGTCTGTCTGGGTGATTCTCCGCCAACGTTGTCTCTTGAACCGTAACCACATGCTCTAGCAGCTTCACTGCCTCTTTGACCTGTCCGTTGGCTCTGTATGCTATTGCGAGCACGTGCTGTGATGCCAGTCGTGATGGGTGATTCTCCGCCAAAGTTGTTTCTCGAATCGCAACCACATACTCAAGCAGTTTCACTGCCTCTTTGATCTGTCCGTTGGCTCGGTATGATATTGCGAGCGCATGCTGTGATGCCAGTCGGTCTGGGTGATTCTCCGCCAACGTTGTCTCTTGAACCGTAACCACATGCTCTAGCAGTTTTACTGCCTCTTTGACCTGTCCGTTGGCTTCATATGCGCCTGCGAGCACGTGCTGTGACGTCAGTCGTAATGGGTGATTCTCCGCCAACGTTGTTTCTCGAATCGCAACCACATACTCAAGCATTTTCACTGCCTCTATCACCCGTCCGTCTACAAGTAAACATCGGCCAACCCAGTAACCTAGTTTACAAAGCTCTTCGCTCCAGTCATCCTCGGTACATCTGAGGAGTTTGATTGCATGAGGCAGATACTGCCGCCAAACGTCTCGGTTTTCCCACTTATCCGTCGGGAATACCTTACTCAGACGTGCTATCGCTGCCTGGCTTTGCTCTTTCTGCCAGTCGTTCTCTACAATCCAAGACTTTGTTGCCAGGTGCACCAAATTATGCATGTCAAAAACTTCACTGGATCCTCGTCTGTCTAGAAATCTATAGCCGCATAACGTGCCGATCGCTCGAGTCAATTGTTGTTGTGATTCACCCTCGGGCAGCATCGACTGAGGCACCGCCTTTGGTTCAACGTAAGCCAGAAATATTAAAATACGCGAGGCAAGTTCGTCAGCCCTACGGATCTGGTTAAACGAGATAAACCAGGTAGTCGCCACGGGATCTTGAGACTGCTCATATCTCGTGTCGTCTTGGAACTCGGCGCTCAATAGTTCTATCTTGTCACGATCTGTGTTCTCGAAGAGTTGTAGATACTCGGTAAGTGATATCTGGTTTTCGTTCATGTATGCAGCTGCTTGCGTGATGGCTAGTGGAAGGTGTTCTAGTAGTGTCAGGAGATGGTTCATGACTTGGTCGTCACTTGAAAAGATTTCCTGGATCAGTGCCTCCTTGAAATAGCTTCTCGCCTCATCTCGGCCCATTGCGGGTACGTCGAGAATGTTTTGCCCGGCAACTGATACTGCCACTTTTCGGTATCGGGTCGTAAACAGGATTCGTCCCTCGTCACTCTGGGGGAGCGATCGATATATGCCACTTTTTACGCCCACTGAACCCATGACGGTTTGTGCGTCATCGGCATTGTCAACCACAAGAAGCCATTTGCCGGCGCGTTTTGAGCTCAGGTACTGACGGACCGGTTCAACCGCATCCGCATTGTTGTTATCGGCAGTCGGAATACCACAGGCATCCATGATCTGCACGCATGCCTGCTCGAAACTGGCACGGCTCAGCGCTGGCACCCAGAACACCGAGTGGTCCTGCTTCTTCTGCTTGATCCAGTAAGCGAACTGCAGAGCAATCTGCGTTTTGCCAATACCTCCAAGGCCAACCAGGGCGGCTTTTCGGCGCCCTTCTTGGAATAGTAGACCCTGGAGCCTTGCAAGGATATCATCTCGGCCCACAAAGAGGTCGTTTTTCAAAAAGGGAACTATGAAAGCAGTCTGAATATGACGCTCATCAACAGCACGCGTAGAGTAGTTCTGGTCGGAAAAATCGCGACTCTGTAGAGAGAGGTTGTTCTGGGAGTTTGAGTCTAGGCCTAAAATATCTTCTATTGTAAGCAGTGGCCGTCGCGAGAAGCACGGTTGGGCATACCTTGGTCAAGTGAAAAATCCCCGAGGTCAAGAAAGGCCTTCGTACAGGCCGCCGCTGTAACTGCAGCATATCGCTGCCAGACCTTGCTTTTGTGGCTATCGGCGTAGTCACATGCCCCTTTGATCACAATGCAAGGAAGAATATCCCAAACACCCGCGCCTTCCATCTCGAAGGCAACTACGTCTCTCGCCTCTACTTCGCGGTCGCGGTCTTCGCCGGACTTCATCACCAAATCGCCGGATGCCATCAAGCCGAAATGGATAGCAGGTGCAGGACTGAGCCCTGTGGCCTGAAGACGGTGTCGTGGCACGAGCTTGCCGTCGCACCCGACTTGTTCGCATGACTTCTGGTCCTCGCTGTGGCGATAGGATGCTTCAAATAGTCTGTCATATGCAACGCCAGGATATTCGGCATGAAGCTCTGGGTTTTGGCGAAGGATACTGAGATATCTTGCCATCTCGCTTACCAATAGTTGGCAACCTCTGACCCCTTTAGCTTGTGCCAAAACCCCACGTATCTCCTGATTCGGCCTTCCCAGAGAGTCCAGCGGCCCTTCTTTAGGGATAAACTGGCCTGGCAGGCGCCGCCCGAAATCATATTGGATAATGCCCTCACTGATGACGACATCTCCAAGTACGATTTCTTCGCCGTTGCGCTTGAAGGGAGCAACACCACAGACGCCAACTACAAGCGCAATCTTGACATTCGGAAAACTCGCCCTGCAGCTGGAGGCTGCCGCCGCCGCATGCACTTTACCCATCCCTGGCATACGTACGAGCACGACATTGTGACAGCCGATCACGCCTGTTGAGTAGGAATTGGGATCCCGTGCTGCCTTCCCGAAAGGTGGACCATCACCATCCCAATAGTAATCAAACAAGGCCTCGATAGCATCAGCCTCAAGGGGTAAAGCACAAATGATGGCTATCTCGAAGCCGCGACGGTCCTTCGGGCGGGGTGGCCGGGACGATGGAGTTGACATGACAAGAGTGCGGCTCAGTCAACCGATGAAACCAGACAAACCCCAAGACCATCGTCTGGAGAGCGACTGCCTTCAACGAAGTCGTCCGAAAATATCGTATGTCGGAACAAGCAAGAAAACGGTAGAGATATTTGCGATCGAGAATAGAATTGTATGACCGAGGAAATAAAATACAATAATGAGAAATCGAAAACTGAGAATTAAATGAACCTCTGCGATATCGCTTGTTGGTGGTAGATTAGCGATGGTTGATGAATTGGGAAGGGAAAAGAAATCCCAAGCACTCGACAATTAGCGGGGAAAGGGTCAAAATCCAGCCCCGCAAGGCACATTTCCCTGGCTCGTGACTATGGATTATCCTTGTCGGGAGCGGGTCCGCCGCCAATCATGCCGTTTGAGACCCCTGCAAAAGCAGTCACCTACTTTCAAGGGATCCACTAGAATATCTTATGTTATGTTATGTTATGTATATTTTTCGTCCGGGGGGCCCGTAGGCCCCGAAAGTCCCCTACTGGGGCACAGGACGTGCTGAGCTAGAGAAATCAGAATCTATCTACACGTTATTTACAGAGTTACTATTGGCTAATTTATAAAGGATTGGTCATTCGCCGCGCGAAATTAGTCTTCCATCAGAATCCAATTTCTGCAAACGCGTCCGTAGACCGCACTCTATCCAGCATATCAACGGCACAAATGGCGCATTCTATCAAGCTTGCTACCCGTCAGCGGGATGATCAAGCGCGGCTGATAAACGAAAACCGCAAGGTAAGCCTGTTGCCAGGCGATCGTGAGCCTCTAGACACGGTTGTCGCAGGGCTGCCTCCGAGTAATCGCGGTCGGATGGAGGGCGTGTCGGCGCCGTCCATCTAGCCGTGAGCATATAAGAAAGAGAAAAGTTAACAAAAGAAACGTGTTGAAAATAAGGAGAGAAATAGAGATGCAAGTGCTTCTCTAGTCGTTGTCGCCTAATAAAAAGGGCAGATCTTTCCAAAGAACGCGCTGTCCTTGGACAGATCGATGAATTTGATAAAGTCTTTTCCTATTGCAAGGTTTACTACCGCATTCGGTGAGGGTGCCAGCCTCATCCGATGACGCGGCGGTACCTTTCTGCAATAGAAAATGTGATCCGGTGCTTTGCGTCGCCCACATGAGCAGACAAGGCGTGCATCGACGTGGTCGAATCTTTCGTGGTATGCGGCGAAGTCCCCGTGGAGGGACCTCGCTGCCAGAAGATGGTGCAAGGTTGCGCGCAGGAGCGAGAGCTCCGGCGGACAGCTTGTGGTCGCCTTGAGATTGAGTCGCTTGTACTGCTCAGGAGCGGAGGCTGACCACCACGCCTCGAATGTTTCTTTCGATTTCTGTCTTGCGAGTCTTCGTAGGTAAGCCAGCGTCCGTTGAGCGCCTTCGGGCTCAGGGAATGATGATGCTGCTTTTGCCAGTTTGTCGGCCTGTTCGTTGCCAGGGATGTCGGAGTGTCCTGGGACCCAACGGACCTGGATGGCTCCATGTGATGTCGCCAGAGCCTGGAACGCAAGAAAGGCGTCTTGAGAAGAGTCAGAGGGTGTGCCTCGTAGGCACGTGGCGGCTGCCAGGTTATCTAGGCATATGTAAATGTTTTGTGTTGCTGATTCTCGCAGGTTCAGAGCAGCCTTGAGGCCTTCCAATGCCCCGGCAGCTTCGGCGTCGAAGACCTCAGCGGGTCCAAGGCGACCCGATCCGTTAAAGATTGGGACATTGTTCTGATGAATGGTGAAGCCGTAGCTGGCAGCCCCTTCCGAGGATAGAGAGCCATCCGAGTATACCACAAAAGTGAGCGGGCCGAGTGACTGAAGCCAGCAGAGAAAGGCACTAGTTGTTTTCTCCTTTGATGCAGTCTGTAGTGGTACTATTTCTTCTTGTTGGAAGCATCGCTGTACGAGCTTCGGCCGCGGGCATGGTGCAAGCAGCTCGTCTGCGCGTCGAAGACGCGTCCTGAAGACGTTTTCCGTCTGTGTTTGGTATCTTCGCTTGATGAGGTCGTGGTAGGTAGGTTGGGTAGGCGGGCGCGTTCGGCTCGCCAGAGGATGAGCCTCGTCCAGCGATTTGAGTCGTGCGGAGAACCTAAGTCGCCTTGCTTCGAGCAGTTGGTCGACTGGCGGGATCCCGCTCTCCCTATGGAGGATGGTGATAGGTGTTGTCTTCCAGACAGGAAGTATAGCTCGCATGGCCTGGTTCATGGCCTTGCTCATTCTCTGTAGGAGATGCTGATTACTTGATGGCAGATCTTTCGTAGGCTGGGTCCACCGTGGCCTGGTCTTGCCCGGGTACCATGCCTCGGAGCCGTGAAGCAGCACTGGCTCGACGCATGCTCTGACAGCACTTCGCACGGCGCTCGGCAGAGGGCCATGTACCGTGTTGGTCAGTCCTCGCAGGTGATAAGCTACTGCCTTCGCTTTCGCCGCCCACTTTTCGACATGAAGTCGGAAAGATAGCCTGCTGTCCAGCCAGATGCCTAGCCAGCGCAGAGCTGATTCAGGATGTTTCTCGACACCGCCGTGGTGTACTACCGGGGCAATCCTGAGTTTGCTGCGGGAGAAGTGCATGACTTCGGTTTTCTTCGGGTCGAAAGAGACGCCATTTGCCGCACCCCAGCGTACCATCTCGTCAACAGAGCTGGATGCCATGGCAGTAGTCTCGTCTACTGTGTCGCCTACGGACAGGATGGTTGTGTCGTCTGCATAGCCGAAGCGGCCCTGGGGGTTGCCTAGTCGGTAGATTGGCTCAGTATAGAGTAGAAAGAGGATTGGCGATACTGGTGAACCTTGGGGAAGGCCACACTGGAGAGAGGAAAGTGGAGTCCACTAGAATATCTAAAAATGATGCAGGCCGTCCTAGGGTAAGTAAGGGTTTAGACAATGCATCGCCTGTGTTCCTGCCGAGTCTTTGCGCGTTTTCGATAGATTTAATAGCGAGAGCATGAGCATGAAATGCTCTGAATTTCTTATCCATATATAATACAATACATAATCAGATGGAAGCTTTTTATGATTCTTACTACGAAGTATATTCCTACGAAATGCCGCATTAGGCAAAAATCCCTACAAGAAGATCACGAGCCATTTTAGGTTCTTATCAACCAAATAGTCAAACTAGCACACGGCCCGTTCCTAGCGTCATTTGACGATGATCATAGGTCATGAGATGGAGCTACAGCTAAAACGTAGCACGTGAAGACGATAAAGTTACCTTCCTCATGTCTTCTCCAGATGCTGTGATGCAATCTGATCTAGGTGGAGATAGATATCGCGATTCATCAAAGGGCCCACAAACAATGCTACTGGACGAAAGTAGTGGAGCACTGCCGCGTCACAAAGGGCTTTTTGTGGGGTCATCCAGCAAGGGCGGTTCTCCTTGACTACCCCTCCTGAAAGGAAAAGGTCGCTCTTTCACACCCTACGGGGGCATTTTCCTTTCCCATTCTCCTCCTCCTTCTTTTTTTGCGGTGAGTAGGCTGTTGCAGTAAAGTTGAACAGTAGGGCACGATGAGCGACGATGGTAGCGATCTTATCCAGCGCAGCCCCCAGATCAAATCCAATCAAACAAATTGCCAAACAAATCAATCAAATATGCCAAATTTTTATTTCAATCAAACAAATACAAAATCCTCGATTTGAAATAACATTTGATATATTTGATACACAATATGCCATCCAGCGTCCATGCTGCCAGACCGTTGACTGCGCTTTCACAGCTTACCCGGAACCTGGCTGGTGAGCGACCCCAGCCAATCAAAGTCATCCATCAAGCCTTCCATTAGTGAGCTACCCCAGTACCACGGTCAGGCTGGTGGGGGAGAAAGTAGCTCCTTAACTTTTACGTCCCGTCCTAGCGACATCAAGTCGCGTCAGTGCTAGTTTGTTTACCTTTCAACGCGTACCATTCCTCCCACGAGTCAACGCCTAACCCGATGGAATCCGACGACATCATGCTTCCTTCGCCTCCACCCTCTGCCTTTTCTTTTCTTCGACCACCGAGGAATTTGGCGAGTCAATTCGAGCTGACGACGCAGTCGGCATTGCCAGACCACCCTACTGTTGCAGATCTTCCGCGAGCAGTGTGGAGGAACAAACGATATGTTTTGGAAGAGTCCTTGTCCCGGAAGGGCTCGAAGGGCCGGAAGAGCTGGATCAAGCGCCATGGATTTTTTCTTGTTGAGATCGACACTAACGATAGTCCTTTGAGTCCTTACTGGGCCTGTCGTTTGTGTGACGCGAAGGGTCAGCCTGAGTTCTTCGCCGCTGCTGCTACGAGTTCGGCAGCGGACCATCTCCGCAAGTATGTGAATGTGAATGTGACGTCGCGAGCTTGAGCACTATTGACCAACGCCAGGTCTCACAGGATTTTCGAGAGCAGTCAAGCAGCTGATCCAGATCTGTCAACCGATGAATCTGAACGGCCTAAGCGACGACGCTTGCAGTACAGCGCCGTGCCGCGTGCTAGAGTCAAGATGATCCGAGAACTGAGCCTGGGACTTCTGATCAACACCAATGTTCCTTTTTCCTTCTTCAGCGATACATTCTTTCAGCAGCTCGCTTGGCAGCTTGACCCTCACCTAGCTGACCAGATACCATGGAGCCGGCAATCGATGGGCCGTTTGCTGGATGACACGTACAAGTCTAAGAAAGATGAGATCAAGCAGGAGCTCTCAGATGCCCTTACTAAAATCCATGTGGGGTTCGACCTGTGGACATCGCCTAATCGGCATGCTGTTATGGCAGTCACAGCTCATTTTCTTGACCGCCAGGGCAAGCACCAGTCGCGCCTATTGGCACTCCGTCGCCAGCTCGGGTGTCATAGCGGAGAAAGTCTTGCGGTGACGCTCGGGCAAGTTGTGCGAGAATGGAAGATAGAGGACCGAGTCGGAACCGTGATCTCGGACAACGCATCTTCAAACGACAGCTGTCTCGTGACCTTTTACGGAGATCTCGACGCAGAGATGAGTCTGGCGGACGTTCGGGCCAGACGTATGCGCTGCTATGGGCATATCCTGAACCTGGTTGCTCGCGCCTTTCTCTACGGCGAAGATTTCGAGTCTTTCGAGGCCGAATCGCAGGTATTTGATCTTCTCGGCCGGCGCGAGGATGACCTACGATACTGGAGAAAGAAAGGGCCGGTGGGAAAGCTCCACAATGTTGTCAAATTCATCAGATCTTCCCCTCAGAGGTGTGAGCTCTTCAAAAGGATCTCACGCGAGAACGACGAAGCACAAGAATACCTCTTGGCGAGTGAGTCGACGGCAGAGCTAGAGGTCGTAATGAATAACGATACGAGATGGAACTCCACTTATCTCATGATCTCTCGAGCGCTCGTCAAGCAGGGAGACATCAGGGCGTTCTTGGTCCACCCAGAAGTGGAGAAATGGCTACCGGAGGCCGACATGCTGAAGGGAGATGACTGGAGACTGTTGGCAGAAATCAAACTTATTCTTGAGCCATTCTATCTACAGACTATGAGAACGCAGGGCTGGGGCAGCGAAGGAGGTAACGGACGGCTCTGGGAAGTGATGACGGGTATGGAGTACTTGCTGGAACACCTAGAGGATCGGAAGCTGTTCCATCATGCCGTTCCAGACGAGGCAGGGGGGCAGGACACCAACTCGCAGGCCGAGCTGGCTCGAGGGCGACCAGACCGTAACCGGCAGCTTCCTGCTCGATTTAGGGATTGCGAGACGGATATCCATCCGCGAAAGTCCAGGCAAGGCCCCTTGTCAGATCGTGGCTCGAGACAATGCGATGATGGATCAGGCAAGCCATCAGGATCATTAGGAATCGATGACATGGGAAAGGATCACCGACACTATTTAAGACTGTCCATCATGACTGCCTGGCAGAAACTAAACGAGTACTACACCAAGCTTGGAGACTCACCGTTGTTCGCTGCATCCATCATCCTCCACCCATCACTCGGCATGAACTATCTGGAGGTGAACTGGGCGTCGGAAGAGTAGCTTGTGTGGGTGAGGGATGCTAAAATTGGACTGTCTGACTACTTGGACCGTTGGTACCACTGCAACCGGCCGGTGGATGAGCAGCAGAAGATGATCATGGACACATCGACATCCTTAAGCGTACCAAGGACGACAACTGAAGTTAGCGTGTTCAAGCAATGGATTAAAAGCAGGACAGCGAAGACCACGGTGATGGGAAGCGAGCTTGAGCGGTATCTGCGGCTAGAGCCGCAAGAGACTGAGGATCCAATCGAGTGGTGGATGGCTCACCAGGGACAATTCCCGATGATCAGCCAATTGGCTCTCGATATACTCGCGATACCGGCGATGGCGACTGATTGCGAGAGGTCGTTCAGCCTAGCCAAGCTAACGCTGACGACGCAGAGGCTTTCGATGACGACGGAAACGCTGGAGAAGTTACAATGCCTTAAGAACTGGGTCAGACATGGTGCGGTGAAGCTAGGGGCGACAATAGGTGGGGGGGAGAAGGTCCAATGGGAGATTGGAGATGTTAGCATGGAAGCATAGAGAGTCAGATTTGAAATATTTGAAATATTTGAATAAATATTTCAAACAACAAATCCAGTCTTGAGAGTTATCAAATATCTCAAATATGACCCCGGATTTGATTTGTTTGATTTGAGGGCAGCGCTGATCTTATCAGTTGGGCGACGGATGACGAAGGTGCCAATCTCGATCTTGCGTCCCAATCAGCAGAGATCCGTAATGCAACCCTGCTTGGCCAGCTCCGGAACGGTCGCTCCAGCTTGCAACTTGCCGAATGGGACGAAACGCTCGCTCCCCTACGATGAACAACCTCGACGTGTGTGCACTACTTGATCGAATGGAAGGTGAGTTGGTATGACCGGTAGAACGATAGGTTGTAGAGATAGTAGTCGCGGAGGTCGGCATTGCGTCCCTTTGCGACATGCCGTGCCGTCTTTCTCGTCCATCGTGCTGACCAGCTGGGGAGACGTGGGACATGGGGAAAAGGCATGGCGCCATCCTCTTTGTGACGCAGGCAGAAGAGGCCGTGTCACAAAGAGATTCTGGACCCTAATTCTGGACATCTTCGGCCACAGCTCGTCTTTCAGAAAAATGTATCGTAAAAAAAAAGAAAACAGAATGAGCAGAGCCATGCTCAAGCTATTTTAGTATTATTCTTGTTTGGTTGAACAGCTGGACTGAGCATCTTAATCATTTTATTGAGGTTGTGGGGTACTGAGGTCAGATTCTGGACTCTCTCCAAACAGTACTGTAGTACGCATTTCTGGGCGTTGTCAGGAAGGTCAGCATTTGGAGGTAATAAACTATGGATTGATGACAATCTGCTGTGAAGCCGCATTGCGCTTTTTAAACATGTACGTAAGCTGTCAGCAAAGGGGTACATGAATACCGTGCCAATAGATATGAATTACTGTGTAAGCCATACGCCTCCATCAAGAACGTCCGTGCGGTATAAATCAAAGAGTGTCAAAAAGGGACAACCGATTTCGATCTTTACTGTAACCCTTGTACTATATAAAGCCATTAACGTCCTGGGTGTGCTTGGGTATCTGCTTGCTCAACCAAGTACTTCATACTACAATGAAACTCAGAATTCTATTGTGGAGCTTTCTCCTCTCTGTAGGTGTTGCCGCCTTACCAATTACTCAGTATGAGCGAGGTCAACGAGAAGATCGCCTAGACATTAGAAGCAAAGATGAATGCCAGGAACTCAAGTCCTCAGGGGGCATCCAAGATGTATATAAGCTTATAACGTGTTTTTGGAGGGACAGTACCTCTAAGATTTGACTGTTGACCACCCTCGACAAAGGGGAACGGCAAAGACCAAACAGCATTCGTACTGCTTCTTTCCAGGATCGAACAAGGGATGGGTTGGAAAAATAGTTGCACAATCAAAAACAACTCTCCTAATTACAGCATAAGCTGGATGAGTAGGGTCGAGTTGGCCACAAGACTCCGGTTGGAAAGGGAGAGAAAAAGGAAATCTTAAATTTGGACTGGGTACTTTGCAAAGTGCTAGTTATATCAATAGAACCTCAACATCTCCTGTCCGGGGTCGTGTCTCCTATGGGCGTAATGGTGTATGTTTACGAGCTTAGTCACTGACTAGTCGACAACTGCAGCGACGCCGAGTCTGAAGAACGGAATGCATAATTGTGACTGGGCAGAAAGTTCGTGTTTCTGTATGAAAGGGGAGGCAAATGGGCTGAAAGCGGGAAAGGTCGTTTTCTATTGTATTCTCATGGTGTATTGTCCAAATTGATCAAGGTCCAATACTGGCCGTAACACAGTCAGATTATCCAATGTTGGTCCACAAGGCATGGATGTCATATTTAAAGTAAGTAAAATACCATCTATCTGTAACTTTTGAGAACGTATAACTTACTCCTACGTGAACCAGACGCATATCGATCGGGCGGTCTGCTAGACAAAAGGATAGAGACAGGATGTTTGTCTTTTGGTCCGTCCACAAGGACCGCTTCCCAGAAGCCACTACTCCACTGTCACGATTTGGACGATACCTGCTGGCATCCGTGCTGCTCATCATTCAGCTGGCCTTCATGATTGGCGTGCCGGCGATAACCAGCTTTCTGGCATGGTCAACCCGAAATGAGCTCTGGCCAGCCCTGACGGATGCAGGGCTCGTGAAACAGGCAAAGGAGGTCCTGGGATACCTCATCCTCCATACAGTATTCCTCGTATTGCTGATCTGGGGTTCCGTGCCCGTCTTTGCGATGGGCAGGGTGTACCACAGACGGGGAAGAATCGCCGCGTATGCGACGTTCGGCGTGATTATGGGCGTGCTCATAGCTGTGTCTGTGCGCACAATGTACCTGACATGGAACTGGACGCTTCGCTTTGAGGATGACGCGAGGCTTGCTGGACAGTGCAGTTTTATCACCCGCACCCTGGGCATTCTGCTTTACTTGTGCTGGTTCTCGGTTGTTCTCTCTATTTTCTATGTGATGAGATTCGGCACACCCTTGTTTGTTCAGAAGATATTGGATGACGCTGCACATGTGCTATTTCCTACCAAGATGCGCACGAGAACGGTGGACGAAAAGGAGGGCGCAGACAGTTGACACAAAGGGCCAATTCGGAAACATTACGATACATAGCAGCGAAGGCGAAGAGATTTTGTCGCAAATTGACACGGTTAGGAGCATATGCGCGTGGAAGTGGAAAAAGGCAGGCGGTTTCAGAAGACTGACATGGGTATTGTAACAGTACAAAATTGTGCAGACTGAGGTCCGATCCAGGGCGTGTACATGGTGTCTTGTGCCCGGGTTACACACTTCGGTGCATAATTTAAAGCGTCCCTAATTACACACAATACCACAACGCCTGTTCAACACTACATGCATGTGAGGGCTGCTTAAGTCCTACGTGAAACATGAAGCATGCGTTGCCGTCTTGTGGCGTGTTCCGTCGCGTATCCACCGCGACGCGTCGTTAATCAACAGGTACCTACCATACCCAACAATGATTATGCACTACCAGTACTGACAAGTGGAGATGAACCGAAGGCGGTCCGCGCTTGCCTTGCCCAGCACTGATTTCAATGTAAACACTGTTCTTTCACAACCCTCCAGAACCCACAATCGCCAAGTCCTTCTCTACACTGGAAAATTCGAAAGGTCTCTCGCAGCTGGTTTGGCCGATGAATATATTCCCAGCACCCTGGAGAATTCGGGGTAGCAGAAAGATTCATCGCCGATATGGATCAACGCTATTCATTTGCGGCCTTTCCGTTGAGCCACCATGCTATTTGCTTTTGACATCCATTCTCAAGCCCTCTCCCTGCCTGTTACAGGGCCCAGTGATGGCAAGGATGTAATAAATTCAAGCCCCTTTTGAAGCGCCGATGAACCCAAGTTTTCTTCACCCTACAATCATCTTTGTTGTATATAGACTCAAATTTCCACCTCATCGTTGGGACAGAGCCTTTGCCAGCCTCTACAGCGATTTCCTTCACGACACCTTCCCACCTCTAGACACAATGGCGATCCTTCCTGCCGTTCCTCATATCTGTATCGCCGTCCTGATAGACGGCATGCCAGCTCGGGAGCACCAAACTTCTTGTCCCCACTGCCTTCCGACTTGACCCTGGTGGATGACCTGGCCACGACTGCATGCTTCATTGAATCCCAAGTTGAAAAGGCGTATGAGATTGGATGGTCTCGCCTCTCTCATTTCCCCCTGATATTGACTTGCTCGTCATTACTATTCTCATTGATGGACAAGTCCTTGACGAGTGGGGTGTTTCCAAGTCGCAAATAAATGACGACGTTCACATCGGAAAAATATCGTACTATCAGCGAGATCGTCCCGACGGCTCGTCCGAGTGTTGTAGCATGACCTTCGCAAGGCTCACAAGTGGCAAGTCTCCTGTTGCTGTTTTGGGATATGGCTAACATAATCACAGTGGAAGAGGCTGACCAGGAGACTACCAGCGCTGATGTTCAGCGTATGAAGGCCTTAGGAATTATTGAGGTCCTTGTTGGAGCTGCGAAAGGCGCGGCAGACAGTTCAAAAGCCCTTAGTTTTGATGATGGCAAGAGAAATGAGTCCCTTGACTTTTCTCAAAAGGCACTTGTTCTCAAGGAATACGAGCAAGGCCATGGAACTAGGTTCGCTAACCAGCTATATTGATAAGACATGGCTGATATGCTACAGCTACCGCAAGATCGAGGACATCCACCCCCTCGATTCTCCCCCCTTACTTGCTTCAGAGAATAAGTCCCTCGGACGTTTCGTATTTTTCTATTAGCCTTATGGTATGTCCTTGGAGCTTATTGAACGACCATTACTGAATCAACTGGCTTTGTAGAGCTTCCCAAGCGTCATAATATACTAGACTCCTGTTTCGTCAAACATCATGCTCATGGCATGCGGCAGTCAACTCAAGACGACAGAGTCAGTATCATGCTCAATGGATCTCCTTTGATCGACTTGACTGGTGACCCGTAATGAGCAGCCGGTGGGACAATCATGATGCGGCAAGGGGAGCTGAAGCGGGTTGCTGAGTTGAGATCTGGTCTACGCTTGGGAGACGCGGATTCCCTTGGATAAGTGGCTTCCTACGTTCTACGTTCTGTTTCCTACTTTTCTTTGCTTTTGAAAATTCCCTGTCACTTGAAGAATAGATTTCATCCACTGTGTTACTAGAACCTTGTCACTGCCCTCAACTTATGCCTTGAACTTAATATCATTTGAGCTATGTGATGTATTCCCCTCACGGAAGTACCTCGCTCCAATAGTTGAGAACCGGCCCTGTACCTAGTCGTGACTGTATAGCTGTTACGCGGCATCACGATCGTTCAGTCGTTCGCGGCAGAAAGGCATTGCAAGGTTTCAGCATGATGCAGTGGCATCCGGCGCTGCCACATGAAGGCTGTTGACTTGATATGAATTTGTTCGTTAAGCCTATTGTGAAATCGGCATCGCCCTTTCTTTTCACCAATGTGTCAATGTATATATCTTTTAGTACAGGGACTAAAAGATGTGGAATGGAAACCAGGGCAGGCAAGACTCACTCGTCCACGAAGGAAAGTGCTTTAGTGCTTTCGCCTGATATACTTGCTGAAAGCCCCGGGTGCTGTCATATTGCCGCTCAGCCTAGAATCTAGTTTCTGGATAGAATAACAGACATCGCCCCTCTAAGCTTTGTCTGCATTATCCCCTAAGTAAAATAGGAACCCGATTCGGTCTACTCTCTGTCATTAAAAAGCGACCGTCAACATCGCAGTTCAGTTCTTAAAACAAAACATCATGATAAAGTAATAAGAGTGTCTGAATCTTTCTATAGTTTGGAATCAATAACTACTGAGCAAGTTTAATGTCAATCACTAGATTATGATTTAAACCTCACCAGGTGATGCTTAGACAACAGAACAGGGCCATGGAAACTGCAGGAGTGATTCATGATCGAACCAAATATCTTTCGAACTTGGGAAAGAAGACAGACTGGGGGCTTCGGCGGTACAAGAACAACGTATCACGAACCGCCAAACAACGAACACCCGTAAAGTCAAGCTCGAGATCATCAAGCCCTGGGGAATCAAGTCTTGTATTACCTTGAAACTTCTGTGACAGTAAGATTTACGCCTTGAGTCTGTGTATCAAACTTAGAACAATCCCCAGACTACTTACAAGCTGTCATTTCTCTCTTGTAGTAGGATCGTCAAAGACAGGCCAAGTAAGTGTCACGGTCCCACTTTGCCATGCTTTCTATTGCCACCACTCCACACCAAACGACATAAATAATTACGGATCGCCGGTCGATGGATGTCAACTCCCGCTTCACCTATGACATCACAAAGTGACCGAGATTGTTGACACCATTTTTTCGTCGATATACCGACTCACACTAGAGCGATCAAGAGGCCTTCACGCATCGATGCTTGGGCAGGCCCGTGTCGAATGCCTTTCGATTCACTTTATTCTTCCCATCTTCGAATCTTTTGGCCCAATTCTGTATGCTAATGAAACTAGGTCTGATGGTAGAGTACCTTTGGCTTAAGATAAGCACATATTTCGATCAAGTTATTGAGTAAGCCGACTGAGATGACGACCGGTGAAGGTCGTGAGGCTTCCAAAAAGTCGCCCTCCACACTCTACGCCTCCACACCATTCTAAACCAACCAAGAGAAAGAACCCCGAGGATTAATGTGCTCAACCAGAAGTTTTCGGTACAAACTCCCAAGAAAAATATTCCACGGTCCAACCCGGGTCAATCCGCATTATCTCGGTCGCTTTCATCGTCGTGGCCGTCCTACGCGCAATGTATACCTGAATCAAGCGAACAACGTCTGTCAGAAGCCTACGAATGCATATGATACCGTACCTCCGTAAATCTAGCAATACACTCCAATGCCTTGATCTCACATAAGAAATCAGAATAGTGACCTGAGAACCAAGTGAGAGTGCAAAGAAAAAGATCCTCCTTATTGTGACTCAAATTGGTTCCGCGTACCATAATAAAAGCGACAAAGAGAGACGACTAAGGTAACTTGATTGTAACATTGGATGACTGTTGGGCCAGTCGGTAGTCAATCCGACCCTCGTCGTCATCTCTTACCGCCTTGTGTTCTCTCACTCTCTCTTTCTGTTCTATCTCTTCCCATTGGCGCTCGTCGTATTAAACCAAGTGACGGAACTCGTCGACTTCCCCGCCTGCAGTGCTGATGCCATTTCATCATGAACTAAATATTCCTGCTCGAATATCAAAGGGTAGAAAAGCTTTGATATCTTTTCATATTGCAGATTATAGGCGGTCAACAGACCTACACCAAACGACTGCGTTTTGTAAGTTGGGCTATCAGTCCATCTCTGATATCGACGACTATGTCATCTCGGTAGGACAAAATACCACTAATTGCCCTGAACGACACTGAACGACACTGAAAATATCAGGGATTAAATTCAACATAGAGAACACCTTGTCTGCCTGCCCTTCCTGTTCCCAGTAAAAAGGTAGTTTGTGAATACAGTAAGTGACCTCAGCCTATTATGGATGCATGTATGACGCTTCAGGTACCGCGCGAAGGCGACTGCAGCACAGTATGCCCCCGAGGTGAGTGGTGCCCGGATTGAAGACGACGCTTTTCAACCAGATATGGACTCCATGGGGGCAAAGTCCATTAACAGAGGAAGCATATTTCCATTCAATAGCAGCTTAACCGGGTTCAAAAAGACCTCAATCTGGCACGCCACTAGTAGGTCCCAGACAAACGGAACCGAGTCAGATTATTAGAAGTATATATATATATGGGAAGGCACTTCCGCAGAGAAACTAATTACGATCATTCTCAGCCATGGCCCTAAACCAAATCTGACTCTGATTTGATATCGTTGTGCAAGCCTACTGAAATGATGGCCACTCTCCGGCCCCTTGAAGGTGTGGAGGAAGGCGCCAATATACAGACACCCTGGTCTGCCAAAGTCGTAATAAAGAATGTCGTTGTAACCATGGTGGTGGACTCAAAAGTTTTCTACGGTGTTTGTGTCGAGACTTTGGATGCCATTTCCCCCGACTGGACAAGTTCGGACTGCCTAATATGGGTTTTTAATGACGGTTCAGGGCCGCGTATGTGGCAGGAGACCGCACAGCCATTGTCGTTCAGTTCAGAGGATCCTGAAAGGGATTTCGACCAGATCGTAGGCCATTACGAATCCAATGATGGAGAATGCTACATGGCAGTGAAGTGGAAAAGTACCCTAGTACCGACGTGGGAGAGAGAGACGAACATGGCATATTGTGCCGGCGCTATCGCGCAATACTTCATCAACCAAAGTCTTGAAGCCTTGCAGGAGTAGCATCTACTGCACCCGGTTTGTGGCGGTACTGGTTTCCCAAAGTATGAACTAACCCGTACTAGGTTCATGTAGGTAGGTTTGTACGGCGTTCACTGACCAATGCGTTGGGTATCACGTCTGCTAATTATCAAGTAATGCGTGTCTGGCTTATTGATGTAAATAAGTTTTATTGATGGCCGATGGGCTGGTATCAATGGAAGTACCAATAAATGTGGTGAATTTGCAAAAGATGGCTTATGGATGAGCCTCGAGTCTCATCGTGAGTTCTCTTAGGTGGCTCACTATAGGAATAATAAGCGGGCGTGAGTCCTTCCGTGGCTTGTGAGTATTTCCGGGGGCTACGTGAGGCAATTACGGAGATTGTAACACAATTAGCCAATAGACTTTGCCAGGCATAATGCTGAGTTGATGACAGCTGTTGCAGCATTTACGGTGGTTTTCACGGCCACTGATAGGAGCCTATGCTGAACTTAGGCGTAGTTAGTTTGTGGGCGTGGGATCGTAGTATGCAGCCCTGTTGTATGACTTACGTCGACTCTTTTTTGCGTTAACTACTTTGTCGTTCTTTCTTTCTTCGGAAAAAAGGGTCGTCCTGCACTTTTGCAGAGGCTCAATAAGCCTGGCGTAACATGGAATGAAATGTCAAGTGTATCCTGTAGCTCCAATGTACTGTTCCAGGTTGCGGGCTGCCGTGGGAACCCCAACTTCTCGAAAGTAGCAACTCTTTCTGCTGTTGCAATAGCAGTGATCTGAGGATTGAGAGTGATCTCAGAGAAGATCAACGCAACAGGTGGAACCTTTGCAAAGCGAGTCCAAGCGGCAACTCGGGATTGATTCGGAGGGACTTTGAGTTTCTGAACAGGATCGTTCCGGATCGTGTCAAGAGTGTCGAGGAGTGGATGAAGAAGGTTCAGTACACTGGCGATAAGCAAGATCTCCTGAATCCTGAGGCTCATACCAAGTAAATTGGCGCGGAAGTGCTTTCAATAGCGCGATATTGTATGTTTTCTAGAGAAGTTTAGTCTTTAACTTTAGATTTGAATTCATTGAAGCAAGTGGTAGCATCCCTCATTATCGTACATTCAGGCCCCAAAGTGAGTGAAAGAAGTCCAAACCAACGCATCCTGAACATTGCTTGCCCTCAGCTCCTTAACCGCAGCATAATAGATTCGTGCAACACAATCCTCATCCTCGCAGTTCCCAAGCATCAACTCCTCGTAAACTAGCCTAGAAACCACTCTAGTCTTGTGGTTCTTAGCCTGCCAAAATGTCCCCACGACTGGTCGAGATCTCAACAATGAAAAGGCTCCGGAGATATGGACTACCTCATCTACGAGATGCCTAGCTGATACGTTTGCCGTTAAGCACACAGATAGATACGCAAGTTGTGCATAGTTGTGCATTTTGATGTGGCGAGCCTTGAATCTCTTGGATGGTCAACTGTGAATCAGCATCGGTGTCTAGTTGGATACACGCTCCCAAAAGATGCCATACACGTATCAGAACAGCTAGACTTCCAAACAAGGATTGAATAAAGCAATGTATCAGCCCAAGAAGCTACCCTCACCAAGCTTCTATCGTGATCCAGGAGCAGCTCACGAACACATGTGCTCAATCCTTCGGCATACAAGGCCATGTACTATAAAATGAAAAGTGATCTTGCCCTTTTCAAGGAGATCATATTTCAAGAGCGTACGCGGATGAGATTACAAGACGCGATCACTAGCGGCCACAAGATGTACGTTATCACAGCTCTTCGGACCGTGATCGACGCTAAGGTGGCTCAATCTATTTCCACTTCTAAGCACCTTTCAGCAGGAGCTGTTGTCCCGTTGGGCGCGATACTAGCGGGGGATTGACCCTATGGGTGGATTGGCAAACATCCAAGGTGATCTGACAAGGGGCAACAGCGCACAGCAGACACAGGTATACTTTCCTCCAGCGGAGCAGGTGTACGCTGTTGGCTTCAGGCGAATTGGATTCAAGTGGTTTGTAAGCAAGAATATCGATAGTGTGTTTTTGGACGTTAAGAATAGGTGGAAGGTCATGGGTGAGGAGGTTATGGGGGATGAAGATGAAGACGAGGAAGATATCATTGAGGCGGACTTAAAAGAATCACTAGAGGGTGACGACATAAGTCAGGTCGAGATGATGGATGATTAGATGCTGGTATGACAAATAGTTCCTGTATGGTTAGTTTAAGGAGTCTAGGTACTTCAGAAATTTCTGACGTACAAGAATTCAGTGCCTTTCTATGCTTCCCCAGTACATAATTCCAACAAGCCCATCAAATAGCCCCTACCGAGTAGCCAAAGTTTGTAAGGACAGAACAATAAATGGGTTTCACGACTACGCCTAGGTATGGACGCCAAAGCACCTTTGAACGAGGCTGGGCTGAACACATTAGGTTATGGAGTCGGCAATGGAACAAAAGGCTCATATCCGCAATATTTACGGCTCAAAAGGTGAAGATGAAAGTATCAGAGATTTCATCTTAATCGCGGAAGCTCAAGGTCTCATCGTCTTCGCTGCGGTCTCCGACAAAGAGACGAATAAACCGAATGCCTTTCCCGCAAGAATTGACAACCTACTGGCCGTTCACTCCACCGACAGATAGAGCAGAATTTGCAAGGGAAATTCCAAAGCCCTTGATTAAGATGTTGACATTAGCACCTTGGGGAAGAGCATTCGCTCCCCACTCAGAGACAGAATCCTGCTTTGCAAGTGTCCTACTCCACGGCCATTACTTCACAGACGCTCAGCGGCTAGTACAACGTTGCCATAGAGGAACTGCCACTTAAGACACAACTACTGGACAAGAATGTTCGTCCTTTGGGGACTTCACTACAGGTTTTGAGCATGGTGCCGGTTTGTCCTCCCAGAACGACCGTAGGTTGAGCGAATGTGACTCGGTGTGTGAAACGTCGTGGAAGCTGGGAGATCTCGAAGGGAACAAAGGAAGTCGGTGAGGCTCGTACAATCAAGACGCTTGTCAGTTTTCACGATGTTGAGCTCGCATGGCGCCATGCATCCGATTCCCAGTAAGGCTTTGTGTGAGGATGATGGCTCTCCGTCCTGAATCCAAGCATCACAAGTGATTCTGCAAGACCGGTATCTGATACAATGTGACAGACGCTATTGACATAGGGTTTAGACCCTGTCAATCCGCTACGAGGCTTACCGGATTTATCAATCATCCCTCTGACGGAGACTGGTGCTTTCTTCTCGGTAGTGTGTTCTAGAGTTCGAAGCCATTCCCACGAAACGACTGACTTTCTACAGCCTTGGTCGGCGAACAGAGCAGCTTCTCTTCTCCTTCTGGAGATCTCATGGCTTTGGAACGAAGATTCGTATAGTTTCTGTCGATCTCACGAACTTCTTTGGTGGATGTTGCCGAATCGGTAGACTGGAATTGGCGGCTTCATTACCAGTGTCACGTTCACATCCAGCCCTCAGATATTGATGCGCTTTGTTGTAGATGGGAAGTGTCGACTGTAACACCTTTATTTGAGTGAAGCGCGCTCCTCTGAGTGCCGGGAAGGCTGTAAACAAACTCTAGCGTTCCCTTGTTCCCCAAGAACTGACAGACTGGGGAATGTAGGATGACAGGTACAGGCCTTGCAGGAGTAAAATTGACATCTGTTGTCCCCGACTCATTGCTATCCAGATCACCCGGCCATCACTTTCAATCCTGCCGTCCATTAATGGCCTTGGACTACGCTCCTTTCGACAAGACGGAAGATGATGATTAGATGCTCCTGCTGTCGCTTTCTGCATCGGCGCTCGAGGGCTTGAGTTCATCCTACGCTTCAATCGTCGGATGCTCCTTCTCGAATTGAACTCGCTTCTCTTCTCAACGAACGTCCTTTCGGATATAGCCCTTGCCTCGTAAACAAGAGTGCCGATTGATGTTCTTGCTTCGTCATTCCTCATGTACTTAGTACGACTTTGTTTGTTGGTTATCTTCGTTTCGGGAGGATCGATATCCATCATCTCATTGTCATTCGCTTCGGCCGTAGTGACACTCATCGTCGTGACGGCGTTGGTCGCTTCGACGATCCCCGTCTCAGCTAGAAGAGTAAGAGAACGCTGTCAGTTATCTTCGTGGTTCCCGCGACTGTCAGATCGACAGAATTGCTCGACTAATATCCATCGTTACTCGCATTGCTCAATGATGTCTGTCAGCATGGTACCTACGATCGGTAACATAAGCAAGGACAGATTGAAGCTTAGTGCCGATCCTGTTGAAGCCGTGACGATAGAATGATCATCTCTGTAAGCGATTGACTTGGTCAAGCCGCCCTTTCTCTGTGCCCTCTAGACGAGAGAAATACCTCAGCCGTTCATAGTGTCGTATACTTAGACGAATGAAACTCATGTAGGGTATCTGTGTCGCTTGTAACTTTCCATAAGGGAGCGACAGAACGTAGAAATGGGCGCATTGAAAGCCTTTCTTCTACACTAACTGTCCATCTCGGGCATAAGCCAAGCATTTGCTTCTCTGACAAGCGTGGCGCTGTGGAAGTCTGTCAAACTATCTTCACAGAAGCGCTTGCAGACCCAGAGATGTTTTCAGAAAACGTAGACGTGAGTGTGAATAGTTTTGCCGGAGGAAGTGGTAATCAGACCTTGATTGTCTCTGTCATCAGGGTTGTCTGGACTGAAGACTCCCAATGGCTTCTTCATGAGTCTCTTGCTGAGGTCGACATTGGTTGATAAAGTCTGAATTGTGGTTCCTCGTCGTCGCCGTCGAGAAAAGCCTTCTCCATCTGAAATGATTCAGAAGGGTTAGCTGGCGTAGTAGGTGTTAAAAGAGTTTGCTGAGAGACTCCAGCTGGATCAAAAGGGCGTCAGAGCTCAGGTCACTTTCGCGCGCGATTATTATCATCCACAGGATATTGGTCGAGCGTCGCCAGTAATTCACCTATACACTAGGGAGGATATTTTGGGTGTGACACTTTTGCGCGCTTGGTCTCGTGATCTTCTGCTCAATAGGTGAAGGGCAACGACGTCATATAACCATAAAAGGCATCTGATTGCAGATCCCAGAGTCCTCTATAGTAAATATATCCCCTTCGATTTGAACATTGCATACGTCAATCATCCCACAGAAACGAATTCCGCTGTTGAAGATATCTCCATTCTTGCGAATGATCTCGCATGTTTCATATTCTGTTTCTCAAGGAAGGTAGAGGATGGAAAGAACTTGGCTAAAAGCTCTTCGGCTTCTTATCGACGATTTGCCGTTTACGTTCCGTCTTCTCTCGTGAGCTGGGGCACTTTTCCAACACCTCTCTCGTCTCCGAATTTCGTATGCTTAGCCGCCTTCCAGATATTGTCATTGCCAGCCAGGAAATCTTCTCAATGTTTCATCTTGCATTGTCTAATGGCATCGTCGCGGCTACGGTTACTGAACCCTCAAGGCCTGAGGAATTTTAGCCGGCACGTCTTGCGGCTCTCGAGATATTCCTGCAGTATGTGTGAACATGCTGCAGCTGGGTGAAATCATCAGCCCGCTACCGCTTTGCGTATGGAGACGGTTGTGCTCTGGGGCTCAAGCTTAGGCGGCTTTCGAGACCACCACCATCAGTCTATCCGTCTTCTGCCGCACCGTATGCCCATCTGTCTATCCCTTAGTGTGTTCGCAATCCTGGCATTCATCTCTTGCCAGGGTGTATTCTTGAAAAGGAGTCTTTCTTCCTATTTCGGCGCCGGGACCAAGACATCGAGCACCACCTCTATCGTGTGATGATCTGATCCGTGCTCCGTACCACGTATCCCACATTTGATGCTTGCGTCCACAAGATCCTCGGAAGCCAGAGCTAAGTCTATCAAGGTTATTGTGTTTATCCTGTAAACCTGGGGCGTTTCTGCTCGGTGCGTAGACAGACGTCATGGAGACCAGACTCTCCGGCAGGCGAATGAGCGCTGCCGTCGCCTCTGGGGACTCTACTGACACCTGCTCCGCTTCCACCTTTTAATTTGCCCAAAACATACCCAGCATCACCTATCTACCTTTTCTCACAGTCCCCGACACCCTCTTACCCGTGATGCCCCATCGGCGTCGTCAATAGGTTGCCTTGCATCAGTCGCGCTTGGGGTTCTTGGAAGGCCACCACTATTATATCCTGAATATCCTTGTCGTTTATTCGACTCTCATGTACCGACCCTTGCTTCCTGGCATTCGGCTGGTTGCGTGTTCAAGTTCTTACCAAAACTTTTGCACGATCAGACGTCGTGTTGGCAACTCCAAAGTGTGTTATTCGGTTCCACTTTGTGAAAGGTATCCAATCCATACGTGTCCTTTCGAGATGCGGTAACGTAGTACTTACATTGCGATTCGTCGACACACAATTTCTTATTAGTTGCGCGGCCACGCAGGGCATGGATGAAAAGGGTGGGTGTATATTTTCAAACCCCAGAGATAACAAACCACTAAACCCTGCTACGCAGGCCTCTGCAATCGTTTCACCTCCAACACCAGCCATCACGACACAATCAAACTAGATGATGTTATTTTGACTACGCATAGCAGGCCACAAATTCATTTAACTGAACTAATGTAGTATTATAAGATGCTTTCGCTCGCCTCATCATAACATCCCCAACGACCAATCATTACAACTGGTATATATCATATTAAATTATCGGAGCAAGCGTGACCGGAGATGCACTGAAAGAAGTGTACTAGGTAAGCATGGATGCTAAGATGGGCGAAAAACGTCATGCCTATTGTGGCCCAGGACCTCTATTCCAAGTAACCAATGCAATAAAGACCGCGCATTCTTATGCCCTCTTGCATAAGAACATTATTTTAGAACCCAAATTGAATTCACTTTAGCTAATTGATACTGCAGTGGCTATACTCTTTTCGCTTGCAGGTCAGGACGAGTGACCGCGTGTTGAGAATACTCTGGAGTAGATGGAGATTATTTGCAAAATTTTGTTTTGTGGAGGTATTGCGCTATAGTCTTTATCAAACAGTGTTTATTAATAACGAACGAAACAAAGAGACTCCACGGGTACTTCTAACTCGGTTGCTGATGTATTCATAACTATTGACGACGTTAGTAACGTAGTCTTGTATAGATTGTTGAGCCTTGAAGCATACCTTTTGCTCCTAATTTGACAGGTTCGCAGGACTGGCAAGTCAGAGTGGTGGGTGAATTTCGACAAGAGCTCGACTCTGTTACACAAGGTTCCCCCGTTCTTTCTACTTTGTCGCAAATGTAGAGAAGGTAGTGAATGGTTAAATCGCACATATCGCAGTGGCAGTTTTTGTACTGCTTGATAATACACATGGTGGAGACTAGGTGATAGGGATGGTTATTGATAAACATATAATGCTGAATAGGGGAACTAACCCTTCGTCAAAAAAAAAAAAGGAAAAAAAGAATTGAGGCGATGTGAAGCGTTTTGTTAATGATAGATACCAGATGAGACAAAGAAACTGTCTGTAAGAGCTTTTGCATTATACTTGTTGGGTGATCCCCTACTTATATAACATCAGGAGTCTACCCCTGTCCTGACAATGAGCGCCATGCTATGATTAGTCATGTGTTGTACAATCCCTGAACCTTGGTAGGAGGTGTTCTCAGCACGTCAGGGGTAATAGCTAAGCGATTGGCAAGGAGGCATGTCTTGCGTTCTGGCAATGACACACAAACATGCGGTTGCCTAAGGAGATGGGGAGAAGTCTGGCGTGCGGACTTGATTTCAGAAGTTCAGAGCGATGTTGTACTAACGAGGTTCACGACCGGGGCCACTCACACCAGCCTCGCCCCCCTCCTCAAGTTGATAATGCAAGTCCTTATCCACTTTCCGTAGCATTGCGCAAATGCAGGCTTAGTACATAAAGAATCGGCCCTGAGGCTTCAGCTTCATTGAGCCGGCACACTTTGTCATGAACGGCTTTCGTAAACACTCTTCTATCTGGCAAAGGTTGGGTAATTGTATGGGTAGTTAGTATACTGCCCAGAGTGTGTGTTTGAGAGCTTTGTTTTGAGTTAATAGACTTGCAAGCTAATCCTTGCATCGCGCGTCTGACCTCGTTCAGCCTACTCTGCATCCCAACGCGCTTAACCTAGCTCGTCGGATACCACCATCACCACGTCCATCCCATTCCCTACATCTTTATCTCCGCACCTAAAGTCTCTCGTCACCACCAACCCCCACCGTGCACACCCACAATTCTGAGCCACCCCTATGTATCAATGTCTCAGTGAGCCCCTCATGTTGCCATCCATCCTACGACCGGATATGAGAGACGCCCCGAGTTCGTCAGTGCAGCATACTTATGCTTCCGTCTCAGATCTCGCTGAAATTACGCCTATAACAAGATAAAGATGCTTGCCGAGGAGACAGCAGCACGAAGGTAGCCTGGCTGGAGATATTGGCGTGCAAAATAGCATGTTTAGCGGTCAGACACCGACCAAGCTGATGTACAGCACTCTTCTGCTTATGGAGCGACTCGCAATGGCTCATTCCATCAACTTCTTAAGGGGATGGTCCTGATGTCTATCTTCCTGGTAGGGTGTCAAAGATCAACAGTGCGATCTCTACTAGCCACGACTCAAATTGTACTGAGCAGCATTTCCGCTGGCAAATTGGTAGACGAAGTGATATTACGGTGAAAGGGCGGTTCCCTAATATTGGGCTTGTGGGTAAAGTGCCGCTGCCCGTGAGGACTAAAACCGGGATCTCACTGAACCATTGGCCCCATTGCTAGGTCAAATGTTGTTCCTTTCACCTAACAACAGTCATCTTCGCGGTATCTCCGGGTGAGGGGAAAGCTCCTCGTCAGCCACCTTCTCAGCCTCTCCTTATCCTTTGTGAGGTCCCGTCAATTCTGCCACCCCAAGCTTATAGATGGGTCGATCACCAGGCTCTATGAGCAAGATATCTTAAACTATCCAACAGCATACACTATTACGTAGCTCTCTTGGCAACGATAATTGGTCGCAAAATGGCAATCACAACAGCCTTGGTCACCGACTTCTATTAGATGTTTATCTAATGACCTAGTATCACAAGTTTCATTTATGTGCGTTCGACCATACATACAGTATTGAGCACCTGTACCTTCCTCTCCTACAATAACTAGTGTTTATAAAACAAAGCCCCACATATAAAGTGTAAGTAGATTCGCAAACTGTGTACACTCTTACCCTACACTAAAAGCGCGGATATCGATGTACTTGCCCGATTGATGCAAGCGACAGTACTCATGACTCGCACTGTCAGCTTGTCTCCACTTCCCCAGACTAGCGCCCCTGACCTCCATGCAGCAGCGGTACTTATAAGTACCTCATTCGCTCAGCCAGGAATTGCTTACGTACCCATAATACGACCTATGTCTGACAAAACATCTGCTTATGAGGTAGAGCCATGTACCCAGATGGCCCCACCCTAGACTTTACAAAGAGCACATTGTTTTGGAGCGGAAGGTGCAAGTGCTCAATACTGTAAGACATCGTCTATTAAGGCCTTCACTTTCAATCAAATAGCTCATTCTGGAGCCTTTCCCAGTATGCTTCTTCCTACACAACATGGTGTGGAAGGAGGCAAGAATCCGTCTTGGGTCGCGGCTAACGTGTGAAGACTAGAGACCAGAGATCTAGGGCATGCAACCCCTCGGTGCAGGGTCGAGTTTATACCTCTCGCACGTCGATGAGATTATACTCTCCTAGATGAGTAAGGAAACAGGACTTCCTGTTACTCAAGGTAGCAGCTTGAACTACGGTGTAGGGTTATGGTGCTTGCCTACGGGAGATCTTCTAAATAATCTACATATCGCTTTCTATGCAAAGGGTTGTGTGACACTGAGATGTGAAGCGGGCTTTACGACAAAATATATAATATATATCTATGACTTGAACCTCATCTAATGGTAGCAAGTCTGTTTCTTGTAAAAGTTGATCAGCCATTAGAATAACGGGTACATTGTTACCTCGACTTGTCAAATACTTGGATTGTCTCACGCTTGGCCTGATTCACAATGGTGCTTCCTGGCACAAAATGCTGTACCTGATCAGGCTCTCATTTTAGCCTCCCGCACCATCACTCCCAATCATGCTCCAGATCTTGATCTGTCTCAGGCTCCCATTCATCAGACTCTTCAAGGGCTGCATGGACATCATGTGGCGTAGGTGCTGAGTAAGGGGATGAAGGTACAGCAAATGATGAAGTTCGGGCTTGCGGGCTTTCGGACATATCCTGGAAATGTGTCGCGTGGGATGGGGTCGTTGGCCGGGGCTGTTCGCGTCTCTGATGTCGCGAACTACTGTCACTCAAGAATGAGGCTGGCCGCTTATTTCTTTGCTGCGATGCTGTCCTTGTCAGATCTTGTTGAGAATGTGTGTCTTGGTGAATGGCAGACGCTTCGATGTTCTCAGGAACTGCATGCCCACCGCCACGTTGGGCTTGCCATAGCAGTATCAGGGAGTTCGGGGCTGATCCTCTCTTTTGAGGCATTCGACGTAACATGCGGCGGAGCCAAGGTTGGAAGGCCGAGGGCGCATTCGCAATTTCTTGAACGACCACATTGCGCATCCAAGTCTGGTAGTCGTGGCAACTTAGAGGCCCCGACGTCCAATTTTGGTCTGTCTGCGGATCCCATGAGGTGAGGCATTGTAAACCAATTAGACCGAGGGAGAACAAGTCTACTTTATTGTTGTATGACAATGGACGGTCAAGAAACTCAGGTGCCATGTAGATTGGGCTTCCAATGAAGGTATCCATGCGACTGTGTGTGATTCGCTTGGCGGTCCCAAAGTCAGCCAGCTTAGCCTGCTTTATCCCCAGGTCCTTGATAAGGATATTATCCGGCTTGACATCACGATGTGTAATGCCTTGGGCATGCATATACGCGAGTGCACTGCTGATCTGGGTCAAGATGGTGACGGTCTCTTGTTGGTCGAGATCTTTTGGCTCGAGACTTTGAGGAATGTATTCCATGATCAGCCAGGGAGGAAGCTTCTTGTCTTCAGCCATGACAAGCTCTATTGCCCTGACGATATGTGGCTGAAACCATGAGTTAGAATGAACTCGCTTGTTAGAACAGCCTACTCACATGATCCAAAGCTACAACATTATCAAACTCTTTCTTCAGCTCCTCCCAGCGACTTCTCACCTTACCGAAGTCATCGCTCACCTTGAAGTAAGGTTCCTTGGCGCCATATACAAGTCCGGAGGTTCGTTCTTTAATACACATGACAGAGGCAGTCATGCCTCTTCCTTCAACCCCCCCTTCGTTCACGTACACCGCGTTGTTCTTCCCATAGCGAATATTGGAGGTAAGGGTCTCCGGCGGGCTATGCAGTGGAGGAACATACGTGGCAACAGCTGCAACAGCTTCCTTGCACCAGTCGAGCGCCCGAATCTTATATCGTCTCTGCTCAGCCTCAGTCAAATTTGGTCGCCATACTCGGAAGCTCACAGCTCCAAGATCAATAGTGACCATGCGAAGGATCTCGACAGACTTGCCTCGCGTAAGGGTCAAGGCACGGCCGTCCTCTAAAAGGCGGGCGGCGCCCGAAGTAGAAATCACAGTCAATCTCGGGAGGAGGGTTATTGGGTCTGTGTCAACTCGAAGGTGGCGTCTACTGATGCCAGTGCTGTTGTCTTTTGAGAGCTGAAGATCACACAAATCGGGATCTGGCGATGAGCCCAACACCCAGCCCTCTGGAGAAAAGAGGTGCTTTCCAAAGGTTAGACAAAGGATAGGTCCTGTGAGGCCTTGGAGCGGTTCGTTTCCTTCCCATCGTGTACTTGCTGCTGGAGGGATAATGTGGTATCGCTTGTTGTCGGACAAAGAGACGATGTCATCGATGCCATTGAAGGACCCAAGGAACAAGACCACATTCGCAAGGTCAAGAGAATCTGTGCTGCTGCTCATGATGGGGGTACTCAAGTGTACCTGTCGTGAGGTGGCAGACTTTTGGGCTCAACTAAAAGCCGTGTTGCGAGGACTCTCAATCACGTCAACGAAGCGCCAGTCCGAGAAGCGGGGAAATAGCCAATCAGAATGCGTATCGATACGCTGGCCTTCTCTCGGATGACTTAGCACTGATCCGCTTTGCATCGCGCAACTTGTTCCCAGAAATGCCAGAGTACACTGCTTTGGACCTTGTGCGAGAGGATACTGGAGCATCAGCGTAGGAGCTTGCAGGTCGACCCTGAACTGAACGTCTGCTCGATCGGCATTGCTTCTGTTGTGCCTCTCTACTCCATTGAAGAATCAGCTTGTATTCCTTCGCCCTGGACAGCGGTTCCAGTAACTCCGCTTCCCTTTGCCAATAGGTTTGTGATGGAATGCACAATCGAAGGCATTGTATCTTGCTTGCAGAAAAGCCTAGATCACACAACGTCTCCCTGAAATACTGAGCAAGCTGTTTCCACTCTGGCTCTGAGGTGGACGTGATAGTGCCTTCGGGCATTCTATTATGTGTATGCAGTGCATTTTGGTAACACTTTGCTTCTTGCTCCCAGTATTCAGCGTCGTTGATACGCTCCCGATAGCACTGGATTTGATCTGGAGTAAAATGTCCGTGCAGCTGCTCGCATGCGTACTGGTAATTATCCTCCGAAGTTTCATGAGCAAATTCCGGCTCTGGAGTCGCTTCGCTTCGCTCTTGGACCGCCCGGTCGATGCCTCTTGCGAGACGTGTTGAGAAAATTTGGTCGCAAAATTGACGCGTTTCAGGTCTTTCGATCGATGCAGGGGGTGTATTCATGTCGATTTCGTCGTAATATGAGGCACGGCGCGTTATGATTTCGAAAGACAAATAGCAAGCGGGGGATGCGGCGATGTCGGGCTTGATGTATTATTGAAAGAAATTAATTGAAGAAAAACAAAGACTGGCGCGTGTCGCGACGAGATTGCTTATCGATAAGCCTTGTCACTAAGTCTTATGTCAGCACCATCGAGGTAATTAGCCCGCACGCCATCCCATGCAAAGCATTCACAAACGATAGAGCTCATTGCTTACAATCAGTAAGAGCAAGACCTCACTCAGCATTTCACTCATCGAGCTGTTGATAATGCGACATCTATTTTTAGTTCAACTGTGTTTTGCATTCGCCTGGGCCCACAAACAAGACGCGATCATTCAATTTGTTTCTTACACCATCACGTTCTGTCAGATTTGAACATTTAAACATCATTTCCATGGAAACCTTGTTTTTTTTGGGACTAAAATAATTAAATGGCCTGGATATGTAAAGGTTCTACGTCGTCTCTCTGTCAGCAATAGTAAAGACTAATTATTGGCATCAATAGAATTAGAACGACAGTCCACCCGATGTTCGTATCAGCTAATGTGTCCGGTTCGAACAGACGACCAACCGGCGTTTGGTATCGGTCGCGCAGTCGTGGAAATCATTCTAGCCATGATAGTTCTATTACCCTCGACTTGATCTTGTGGGTGCGATTCCTGAACCAATTATTAATATCCAAAAAAGGCAATACCGATTCTGCGGTCAATTGTCCCATGCACCCGAGGAGGAGCTTGAGGGAGCTAACGCAGGTACAGAGACCTTCCCCCACAATTTGAGCATGTACTAAAAGCTTGCGCGATAATCATTATATAAACCTTATATTGCAATGAAACTCTTCGGGCTTTAATGCAAGAAGAGGCCAAGTAGTCGCAAGGCCTTGACTTTCTCTCAACAAACTTACCTCAATGGAACATCCGAAACGTTCAGCTTCAATTCAGCAACACTAGACCGAAGGTCTGTTGATAGTTCATGGTTTGGGAAATGACTTAGAAGGTCCCTTCTTATCTCCAATAACCCGACATCGCCAGATATTATACCACGAATAGTGTAAGCTTAGCAGGCAGACCGCTACGCACCCCCACAGTCTCCAAGATGCAGGAAAATAGATATAGGAGCAGGACCACTCACAAATATCATGTAGAGAGTGATGCTGATGTTGAGAGAGTCTTGGAGGAACGCAATAGAGAGTGTATCCGTCTTTCTTATTCAGGAACGCCTGATGACCTTTCATGATACAACTTCCACGCACCCTCATACTCGGCGAGCTGCGCTTCGGTATGCTTTACATACTTTTCCATAATGTTCTTCTCCTGTTCAGGTAGTTCAGGTTCAACACCCGCCGGATGATACTTGCAGAGTTTTCCCCAATAGATGGAGTCAACATGATCAGTATGGGTAGCTGCGAAGTTGAACCAGACGCGACCGGTATTCCAAGAGTCAAGCATATGTGTTGAAAGGCACCTCTCCCCGGATTCGTACTCTGGCCTCTCTTCTACACGTTTCATAGCAGCTAGAAATTCCTGGAGTAGTGGTCGGTACTCCTCCAAGAACCAAGGGAAGAAGCCTCTGTTAAGGCAATCCTCAGGCGACACGAGCCTTAGCCATAGCGGCGGGTCGAGGGCAAACTGGAATGGCATGGTGCTGGTAAACTCGAGGTCGATAAGTCCCGTAATGTTGCCTGTTTCGGGATCAACGAGGAAATTTCGTGGGTCCAGGTCCGGGTTGAATACACGGTATGGCTGGGGGTTATCGTAGGAGATGCAGAACTGATCTCTGAGTTGTTTAAAACCATATCGTGATTTGTAGCGGCGACATGCAATGTCGGCGTCCGTGGCATCTTGTCGGTGCAAGTGGTTGATGTTACGCAAGTGCCAAAGCTGGACCTCCTGTTGCGACACGACAAAGTCGAAATATGCCTTGGTACTATCCAATGGTCCAATAGGCCATGCATCGGTCGGAAAGTTGTGGATGCCGAGGGCAAACTGGTGCATATCCATCGTAAGAGGACGCTTTGTGATAGCCCATTCCCCTGTCGGGCCGTCTTTGGCGATAGATCCAATACGCTCGAAAGGCAGGTGATAGAGTTCAACATAGTAGGAGGCTACCTGTTCGTAGACGCTGGAACGTAGCTCATCCGAAGATTTCTTTTCGAGAAACGCGCGAAGGCTATCTCCCGGAACCCAGTCCATCAAAATGTAGGGAAGTTCCAGCGGGTTGCCATCGCCTTTGGCTCCATGGCTGTAGACGCGCGGAATTGGGATCTTGGTTCTTTCTTTAAGATATTGCATCCAATTAGCTTCATTGGCAATCTTCTCTTCAGCCAGATTTGCAGCTGTATGCCCAGGCTTTGGGAACTTAAGAGCAACGCCGGGGCTGCTTGATTCGAAATGGAACCGAAGGACTCTGTTGTAGCTTCCCGCACTCGAACCCTTTTCCACAAACTTGGCTGGACCGCGAGCGCCAATTTGCTCGGCGACAAAGATCTCGAGATGATGCACCAGTTCGTCATTGAAAGTGTGCTTCCAGCTCTTGTATTTATCGCTGCCTTGTGCGTAGACCAAGGCGTCATAATGGACAGGAAATGAATCCATAATGTCAGGTGGAAATGGGAAGTATCGAAGGAATTAAGAACTGGGAATCAATTTTCAGCGGGCCGCTCACGATTTCTGATTGAAAGCGATTGGCTCGTGATTGAACCGCTGCTGACCAGCACGTGATACACAGATAAGCGAAGCTCATGCGAGAGTATTACGGGTGAGTGAGTTCAGTAATCTCCGGACACAAATAAACAATACAACAAGGATAATTTTATGAACTCACTGAGCTTATGGATATATTCTCTGCCTCTCTTTTCCCCCCACCTTTTCTTCTTCTATAGGTTCAAAACTTTGTAGCACGTTAAAGGATAGTTGACGATCATTATGAGGCAGTATAAATGAAGGTACTGCCCGTGATCTATTTATATACTATTTGCCTATTTGTTGTTTTTATTTACTTATTAATTTTCTTTCTGCTTTCTTCTTCACTTCGGTCTTCCGATTCATTGTCTAGCACCAACCATTATACAAGTCACCGCTCGAATGTCGAGTTGGTCGACAATGGTAAGGTCACTTGCCCTCAACCCTTGTCATCACTTGGCATCTTTCTTGGCTGTGAGCTGTTGAAGAGCCTCTTGACGTTCCCTTTCGATTCTTTCCTTCTCAGCTTGCTCGCGCTTCGCTTTGCTCGAATTCGTCGATTTTGTCATTTGGTCTAACTCTTGATCGTTGGGGACTCGATCGTGTCGGCCATCTTGTAAATGTTCTAGTTTGACTTCAGGATCAGTACATATAACGTTTGAAGATTAAGGGGGGAAGGATCTCTACTTACTTTGTATAGTCAGGCAATTTTTCAGTGTTCGACTTTGCCCTCTGCTTACTCTCATCTTTTGAACGGGAAATTACGGCCTTTTATAACCAAATCAGCCCGCCCAGGCTTTGTCTCCTGTCTCACAACGTTCTCCCACTCCCTACGATGACTGACCTTCTGAATGGGGTCATCTGCATATGGCGACAAGGGACCGCTGTTCAGAACTTGATCACGCATCCCTCCGCATGCGTCAATATGCAAGAGGAGGTGTGCTGATGAAATGGTGCCGCAGTTGGACCAGACCATCACCATGCTGCTGCCTATATTACACAACATTTTCAACTGCGATAGCCACCCGGGTTATGACGCAATCCATGTAGTCTGGCAAACATTACAAATAGCAAACGTAAAATAGCGCCTGGGTTCATTCGCCTTAGGTCACTTGCACATGCTGACCTGAGAAGCGCGGAATTAATCTGTTCGTTGACTACCTGTCGTGGCTGCTGGCGCCACGATGTGCTCCGATTTTTCAGCTTGCCACCTTTTTCTTCTCTTCTCATTATGTAGGATATTTATCTGCCTTGATTCTTAGGCCAAAACCTGCGATTCTAGGTCGGCCAATCAAATATAGGCATAGGATACGTACCAAGAAACGGAGTACGGGGCACTGGCCAATCTTCCCTCCACAGGGTGTCTCAGACTCATTCCTTATCTTGCCAGCCCTAGCCACTGCTTGCGTTGCCGCGGACCCTTGCGACACAAAGGTTAGGTGGTGGGGGGCCGATCTACACTCTACGGCTGCCGTCTTGGCAAGCTCTGTCATGATAAGTAGAAGCGAGCAAGGATGACATATACGAGGCACACAGGTCTGCCTTAGAGGTGCCGTCCTATATTGCTTTTTTCCAGCTGGCGTATGATGCGTTTTGTACGGTGGCATTTGGATTGGGACATGCTTGACGAAGACTCAGTTGACCAAGCGATGCAACGTTTCTACTCGTTTGCGAAAGACCATTATTCAGAAAAACGCGAGGGCCAAATGGGCAAGCGCAAGCAATGCACTTGAAATGGTTACATCTTTGTGTCACATTTTGGTTATTGCGCCTACAATCAACGTGCTGTCACTCGAAGTGAAGACGAGTTCGTCATGGCAGTTCTCTGGGCAATATCGAGCCCGTAGGAGGACCTCGACAACGCTTAGTCAAGGCTCGCGAATCGAAACAAAAGGGTGCGATGAAGATGAATACTGGCGTACATATCTAATGTACCCCAGCAAGTATGAGAAGTTCCGCTGGGTGGAACCGGCCCTAGGTAATCAATGTCTGAGTCAGATGACAGAATACAGGTACGGAGTACGAAGTAGTCAGGTACAAGTCAGGGCCGGGATACCGCCGAATCTGCTACTCTGAGATTCTCTTCCCGGTTGGTCGTTACCAGACGAGCCGAATGTTGCTAAATTCCCCAACTGATCCTGCCAAAACGTGGTCGATACTTCAGGCAACATAAAGTGCGTTGTTAGAGCTAAGTTCCTACGGCGGGCCACGAACCCTTAAGATGCTGCAGGGCGCCTTTTCAAGTGAAAAAAGTAAGGGCTGACTATTGACGCGTTGCAGGGGATACCTGGTCAGACATGGACAAGGCGTCTCGCCGACCATTCTTTTCAAATGTACTTCGATCACAGCCTTGTTCTGCCATAATGCTTTATCCCAGACCGGTACAAATACTATCCGATGTTAGGCTTTCGAGACCGCCACGTCCACCACGACCAGCACTTGCTCCCAACCATGTATGTGCACTTCTCGCCTTCACGCCCACGCGCCACACAGGTTGGATGGTTAGGTATTGGGGCTCGGCCATGCTGTTCCCTCCATGTCGTCGAGTACCTGCCGAACAAACAAAGGCGTGCCGAATCTTCTAAAAGAGCAATAGCCTTGCCGTTTTTACTATTTACGTTTAAACTAAGTTCAATTCTGAATAAATAAAACAAGAAAGCCAAGTACAACAGTACTTTAATATTCGTTGCTGATGGTCCCGGTCATCGCCAGATTCTTTGGGCTGATTGTCTGTCGGGGTCAATCTCGCTTCTAATCGGATGAAGCAACGACTCCACGTATTCTAGCTGGTGTCGAGACGGAAAAGAGGACTGGGCTGCGAACGAGGGACTAAAGACCAAGTCGGCCCAAACTTTCTCTTGCTCTATTGGGGATGCATCCCAAGGCACGATTCGACGAGGGTAGAAGCGGCCGGTCGGATTAGTCGTACTGCCTTGGGTCGCGAGGGACGATATTGATAGCCAGGCGGAGCGTGTGGCAGGCCGCAAGGTACGAATGGATTGGCTGCGCGTCTTTCGGTGGCCTCGCGTTTTTTTTTCTTTTTTTTCGCGCTTCGGTGGCACCATTTTCGCTGGCTTCGCGTCGGCGCCGCTCTTCCTCCAATAGCTTCTGCAGCCTCTCTATTTCTTCCACCGAGTCTTACTAATTTAAATTTGTGGGGAAATGGCAGCGATAAGCATTCTGAACGAGTCTTCATAAAATGTCTGGAGAAGGATAGGTCCTGCTGCAGTAGAAACCGCGCTCGAAGGTCAATTCCCCCTCTCCCCACATCGATGACTAAGAAATGGGAGCCCTGGTACCCCACCAAGACAAACTAACGCATAACATTGGGCTTGTGTTGAATCGCAGTTATGGCGCAGGCACTAGTACAATTTAGCAATTAAAATCACGTGTATGTCACAATTGAACACTACCGCGCCACCGGCCCACTCACAGCTCGATTCTCCACTCAAAGATTCCTCTTCCAGTCTTGCCTGCAAAATCTTCATCTACACCCAAGCCACCCTGCATCTCATTACGACGTGTAGTCTTTTGCGGTCTGTGATGTCAAGGTACGTCTTGCACTCACGTTTCCGATACTCCAACCAGACTCATCGTTCGTGTTTTTATCCTCTAGTGATAGCGGGTCCCAGGAGAGGCACCTCGAGAATGGTTACTGGATCTATAGTCGCTTCTATGGCTCGTGGAAGCGCGGTAAATACGTATTTCCTATAGACTCAGTAAGCTTATACCAATCATCAACATTCAACGGCACCCTGACTCATACTGCCCAGGAGGAGCTAGAGCGACTCGACATATTCCATAAGTGTTTTCTCGTGGCACGAGGCAAACCATTTAGTGCTCCTATTGCGCGACGTTCACCTAAAATCATGGATCTTGGCACAGGAACAGGCATTTGGCCTTTTAGTTTGGCTGAAGAGTACGTTCATCGTCTGAAAATTCAGGACGATAGAAATTGACTCACATGAGAAAGTTACTTGTTTGATGCCCAAATTATGGCCATAGACTTGAACCAGGTTCAGCCCGCCTTGTAAGAGCCTAGAGATATCAATTTTGTGGGTGGTGAATTGATATGCCTTAGGATCCCAAGGGGAGTAACTTTGAAACAATTTGATATAGAAGAACCAACATGGGCTTCACTGTTGACGGACTGTGATTTGGTCCATATGCGCATGTTACTTGGAAGCATAGAGACGGATTTATGGCCACAAATCTATGGCAATATCTTCGAGTAAGTCCTGCGCTGAAAGCTTGGCTAGGGCTAACATATGAGAAGTCATTTGGCTCCAGGCCATGGCTACATTGAACATGTTGAGATTGATTGGACCCCTAGGTGGCAAGGCTATGGCCAGCGTGAAAATTCATCTTTTCAAAGATGGTCGGAGCTTTTTCTATCCAGTATGGACAAGCTCAATCGTAGTCCCAGAATTGTACCTGCGAAGACACAGCAATTGATCGAGGCTGCGGGGTTCACCGATTTTAAGGAAGAGGTCATTCAAGCCTTTGTCTGTCCTTGGACTAGTGATTCACACGAACAGAACGTCGCTCGCTGGTTCAACGTCGCTTTGAGCCGCAGCCTTGAATCGCTGAGCATGATGCCGCTGATAGAGGAAGAGGGACTGACTTTGGAAGAAGTGCGTGAACTCTGCGCCCGGGTTAGAGAAGAGATCTGTGCTCTCAAGAATCACGCGTTTTGCAACATGTGAGCTTTTGGGTCGGCCCGCCCACCAAGCTGAACCGCAATACTAATTGTGTCTCAGACATGTTTGGACGGCGCGAAAGCCGGAGGGGAGTCTGTCCATTGCACATATTGGGCAGACGGAAACGGTTGATCATACTTTTGACGCTGAAATCAATTAAAGGGCGGTTATCGCCGTCAGCATTGATGTCGTGCTCAATAAAGATTTCTTCTCCTCTTAGGTTGACGGTCGTCATAGTATATCATTTCCGATCGACTGTCACCATACAATAATATCCTTCACCTCTATATTTCTCTGCCCTTTGGCTTGTATCTTTGAAATGCATGAGGCAGACCTAGCCTTGAAGGCTCATAGTGTGCCTGGGCCATTATGGCATCATCTGATATGCTTGCCACTGGCGAGCTCAAGCTGTTGCCCCATCCGTCAACACTTGTCTTAATATGCTTCTTGTTAGCCACTAGTCGATTCTACCTGCGTTATACTATACTAGCAGTACCAGCTCGGGTCGAACTTATCGAATGCGGTAACAGCCACAGTCGTCCTTGAAGGGCAGGATATCAAAACATTGAAGCGGAATGCGTAAGTTGACCAAAGATAATTCACGTTGACTGCTAACATCAAAACCTATCATTGGGCATTAAGTATATCTCTACTTTGGGACAGCAGCCGCATATGTTTCGCCGAGGCTTTGAAGCCAATATCAAAATAGCTGTGCCTGGTGCATATGCCTTCGCTGTGAAAGAGGCTGCGAAAAGGGCTTGCATACAAACTACATCATATCTTGTGACAAGAAGTACAGTTCTCTGGTTAGTCAGAATGGAAGGTTTTGTTCAGTTCTAAGTCAGTCGCATCGGCACTGGCATTGCCATCGCTGCCAAGGCAGCCGCAGCAGTTGACTTCGGCTCCGCAAGCAGGAGAAAGAAGTGGGTCGAGCACATCCATGCGCCTCACAGCTCGCCCTCCGTGTGGGTCTAATTACCAGGTATGAGTGGGGCCGATTCGGAGCGGCCTCCGAACGTAAAACGGCACTGATCGCCGTGGTCAAGTAAATCCCTCATTCAGCTTTTCTATCGTTCTCCCGGCATCATATCGGAGAATTTTTGGCTTTGGGCCTTATGAGTCTCTTGACAGCAGCCTTTTTCTTTCTCTACTAGTCAGGGCATGCCCCCGAAGACGCAGAGGCAGAATCGCGCTTGCTCGAACGTTTCTTTAGGGGAGGAGACGGATCGATGCTTGGGATGAGCATGTGAGTGCATTAGATGCTGGCACAGAAAATCAATGAGACCTCAATAGTCATCGCCCTGTTTCCCACCTTTGTTGGTCTTTTAGAGCCAGCTTTATGCAAACAGATCCTTCATAGACATCGCTTGTTATCAATCACCGACTATGATGACGAATAGAAAGGGGGTATAAGATAGAATACGCAATCTTAAAAGGCGGTAAATTATCTTGATGATTACCTATCTCGTGTGAAGAAAAATCAATGTCAGCAATTCAATTGCACACCTCTACGGTCCACGTGCTCGCCTGGCTCCTCCATCAGCCTCTGAACCTTCTCATGGTCAGTTGTTGTCAGGCTGGATATCAATGCCTCCCCCGGGCGTGCAGCTTGGTTCCCGGCTCGAATTCAGAATAGTTGATGAATGACATGCTTCCCACTCCTTGAACTATTGTACCCAGTACTCTTTCCCTCCTTTCTGTGCAATCTAGGCAAGACTCGATTCCAGATTGTCATGTCTAGCCCCAGTACTCGCTTCTAATTCAGAGGGGCACTAAATAGTCTCCCAAGCGGCTTGGTAGTCAAAAAGCAATTCAGCTGTTTCGGTATACCCTGACGATCGGCTAAGAAAAAGGCAAGGCCCAAGTCTTCCTGTAGGCCCGGCTTCTCAAAGGGGCACAGAAAACGAATACGCTCATCAGGGTCTGAGAACGCAGCGGCGAGAGCACTGTCTGAGTGTCCCAGGATTTTAGAATAGCTCACCGTTGATGGAGTCAAAGGCGCTGAGGGGACGCAAAGGGCCCTCAAAGTCTACATCGATAGAGATATAAGTAGAGTAGCGGTTGGGGAAGGTCCAAGTTGAGTTAACAATACACTCAAGCTTAAAGCCGAAAGCAGGGCGGGAGCGAGAAATAATGAATTGCACTGTTTTTGATGGTAAAAAAAGATGAAAGATGTTTTGAGCTGGATGAGCTGTCTTGTAAAAGGGCTTAATGGTGATTTAGAAGGAAGTTTGGGAGAGAAAAGGGGTAAGACCGCCCTCACGTACGGCGCTGGGCAAGACAGCATGATTAATCCTTTGAAAGAGTGTATGAATCTCTTGGTCTTTTGCATGGCCAGCTTAAATGCAACTCGTATGTTATCGACAAAGTAGACAACCAACGACATCACACCATGTTTGCGAATGGCCACTTCCAAACCGACGGATTGTATATCAATGACAATATGAGGATAAGATTGAGGTTAATTATAGACAAGGCGCTTATGAGCGTGTAAAAGCGGGGTTTCAGAAGAACAAAATGCCTCGCCGGAGTCCGGAGGCATGTCCAGCCACCCCATAGCGCCACTACTATTGGCGATACTCACTGCCTCACGGCCGACAACTTGGTCAACCACATGCAGATACCATAATAGCCTGTATGATGGGCTAACACGTATCCAGTCCATTGATTCATTTGGTTGGATAACGTGATGGGCGGCTTGTGAAGAAGCTGACCACCAGGCACCGCCTCTTTCCAACGACAGTTGGGTCATGGCTAGGTTAGCAATCGAGCTTATCGTCAGGCAAAGAGCGGGTTCTACAGACAATGAGAAACGGGCATAACGCAGCAAGTTAAAGTAGCTGCGAGACATCAAACCAGCTTAACTCAGTCATATTGACCATTCTTGCGAATGAGCATCTTGGAGTAGCATTAGACTATAACATTAAGACTATATGCTCAGTACAAGTACGACCTCAACTCGTGAGAGGCTGGCATCCCCCGAGTATCCAAAGCATCCTTATACAGTTCGAGAATCACTGCAAAAACCTCCTTTATTTGTTCAATGTCGTCTAGGTAGAGTGCACGAATGGCGGGTGGGACTGAATCCAAATCACTGACGTCTTGTAAACGAAATTTCTGGCGGAGGTGCCGGATATACTGGCTCTGGCCTGTTCTCGCCGTAATATGCGCCGTATTCAAGGTATTGCCGGTTTCGTCCCTCTCAGCAAGAAGCTTGAAAATGCTGGAGTGCCCTCCAAGATGAGCTAGTAATAGAGGACTAATGAGGACACTGGATTCATGGGGATCAGGAGACGTTGATAAACTCTTGGCAGTCTCCTCCCTGAAGCATCGGCTCGAAAGTCGTTGAACGGGAAGATACTTTGGTCGATTTTCAAGGAGCATTCGGCTTCGTATTCCTTCGACTCTCCAAGTTGATCATTGATCCAAGAGCCGATACTTATGCAGTTGAAGTCGAATTCTTTGCAAGACATGATAGATGGTTGAGCAGTTGTCAATGGAACTTTGACTAACAAGTGGGAGACAACTGAGTCTTATACAGCGGAGACAATTGCGTAGCCTCACCTAAATGGCGAGTACGTATCATACCATACCGGCTACTGGCCCTTCGTAATTTCCCGAGACGTGGCATCCACCTATGTTTATCTGGATCTCCCATCTCGATGCATTGTGATTTCAGAGATCTACATCATGCTACCTTTCTGTGCCGTTGATGAGGTCCACCAGGTCTCAATCAAGGCTCCCAAGTTCAAAAGGAGCAAGCAAGAATTGCTTCTTAGTGGAGACATGCTGCTCTTGAAATCACTCTGAATAGGCACAGGGGGGTAATGCTAAGCCTTGTATCCCCCCTTCCGAGCCAGCGATGTCTCACCTCCGCTCTCCTTCTAGTCATTCAAGAAGATGTGCCGCTGCCAGGCGCTGGGTCTATATGGCCGGCAGCTCTTGGTTAGTACCCAGTGTCTAGCATCGCCTTTAAAGGTTAGTAAGTATTGCAGCATAGCTGCAACGGAATAGAAATAAACAGTGGATTGTAATCTGAAAATACTACTTAACAGATAAGTATAATTTAACCAGGACCCAAAGCACCCGAAACGAAGCGTAAAATTCCCTCCATGGCATAGAATTCTTTTTTTATTTATTCGCTCTCCTGTTTTGCCATGATCATCCCACTCTTTCTCTCTTCTTTTTCTTGTCCCTCAACTGGACAAGCTTGGTGGTAAGTCGGAAGGTTAGCCTCGTCGTAGGGTGGTAGGCTTTCTGGAAGCCGATCAATTGCACCTATCATTCGACAAGTGCACCATATGCCTTCCTCTGAGTCATGCAATTTATCCCACCACAGACAGGCAGTAATGCCCATCGCATTCCACTCAGAAGTTTCCTCAATCAAAGGAACTACCCGCACCGTCTTTAAGAAACCTCCTAAGTCTCCACAGGGACAATCCTCTTTATGGACACGAGTATCACGAAGGAATTTAAGGAGATCTTCAGGTGCAAGCACTATCCTTTCTTGAGAGGTTACCGGATTGCCCTGGCTATCCAGTACCTTGGGTCTCCCCCAGATCCATGCATGCGCAACAAGTGAGATCAACAGTCTCCGCTGAGCATAATGTAGCCTTTGATGTTTTTCTGAAATATTAAGACTTGGCGAATGAAAGAGACTAACTATGGATAAAAGTTTACTCCGCATACGGACTTTGAGAGACCCTTCGTCTCTTTCCTGAAGTGAAAAATCGCCATCTCCGTTTAAGAAGATGGTAGATGGACTGATCCACGGAACGGACTGGAGGTTCTTCAATAATTTGAGTTGTTTTAAAACTGCTTCTCTCATTTCGTGGGGTTCGCGGTAGATAGGCGCACAGAGCTTCTTTCTAGGGAGGGATAGCATCTTGAAAATCGGAAATGAAAGGAATTAGATGAGGGACGAAATCTGTAATAGCTGTTTATCAATTTGGTAGATAACTTATGACCTATCTATCAAGCTTTATATAATAAGTCTTTGGCCAATACATCTCCTCCTCATCACGCCCGGTATTGGACCGTTACAAGGTAGACTTCTGGAGGTGGCAAGTATATCACCATCGCAAGAGGAACAGGCAGGGATACTCGGGCAGCGCTCAGAGGGGTTACTGCCTATCATCCTGTCGACTGTTACAAGATTCCGTAACGAAGAACGAGATGGAAAAATCCAGAGATCCCCATAACGGCAAAGCACGAATTTACCTTGAGAGCCTCATCAAGGCCGCCGGATCGAGTGTAAAAAGACGAAAGCGCTGTTGTTGGACGTGCTCGTGAAAGGCCATTCCTAAGCTGTCCGGGGATGTAGTTTCTTCAAGACCTTCGTGTTCAGGTACTTTTGTTCTTGCGGATTCTCGGTTTCGTTTGGGGCTTTAGATTTGGCCTTTGTTGTCGTTTTCAGGATGGCTTTAGCGGTCATCCGTTGTAGGTTTCTTCTACCCTACTCCCTACAGTTAGCGTCGTCATCGTCGACTAGATACACTAACTTTCTGGACTACCTGTTTAATCTCCTCATCTCTCGTGCCTGACGTATCGCCAGGTCTGGCTGTTGGGCTCCTCGTTGAGCTTTTTCAGTGGAGGTGAGAACTCCGAGTAGTTTGACAGCGAGCTGGATACAAGTGTGTCTCGGCAGATTCAGATGCTCGGTTCTGACTCCCGATAGCTGGCGTGGTATCTCTTTGAGTTTTTTAAGGTTGTGCAGCTTAGTGACGTGCATACGGACCAATTATATTAGCTAATTAAGTTAAGCGGTTGGTTAGCGCTTTAAGGAGCCTAAAAACTACACATGGTCTCACTAGGCGCATTTTGATGTGACAGCTTACTTAGGTTCTATCAATGTAGGGAACATCAGTCGAAGAGCCGCTACACACGATGCAGTGGAGAAACAAAGCAGGTTACACATTCAGAGGAGCTTGTAATATTTGTCGAAATACTCAAGATACTCTCTGACCAGCAAAAACGGAAACTTTAAACGGCGGCTTCCTCCCAGTCCCTGCAAACGGACAATGCCCTTTTGAGCGAAGTGCTAACTTATTATCTGCCCCAAGAACTGGATAAGGTACCTGGCAGACTTAGCTCTACTATCTAGCAATGAGTGTGCATCGTCGGAAGACAATGAGCCCGCAGATGAAGCCATACTGTCCACAAACTTGCTCAGTCGCTGGTATCCTGTTGACCTTCTGCCGTCACACAAAGCCTGTCGGTGAGTACTGCGCTTGGTTGTATAGAAATGGCCAGTACAATGAACGCCCTGCACAATGCCTCCACGCAACAGGCATTCCCTTGTGATAGCTTGGAAAAGTTTGAAGAGACAAGAAAGGGTCTATATATTTATGTATCCTAGATAAGGAGGTGCACTGGAATTCCTGCTAAATAGGTAAGCGCGCGCTTCGTGCAGTTTAGTGGCTGTTACAGCACCTTGCTACACTAGAAGGCAGACTACAGCTTTGACCGAGGGTGAAATTCGCAGAAAGCAACATTCTCCCAGAGCACTTCGCTTGCTCCTTGTCATCAAAATCGGGCCCGGCGCATTGCAGACGCGTTAGGTATTCTCATATTGGTAGTAGCACACGCGCGTGTGGACGATCGATCATTAACCTTATAATAGATAGATCGTCCGCCCCGTGATCCGCTGGACCGTTCGGGTACACCCGCAATCTCTGCTCGTTTGACTCCACCAAACGGGTATCTAAGACTCGCCCCCATCCAGTAGCCGCAATAGCAGAGCATCTCACCCCATAATATGCCATTCACAGCAAGGAGCCCTAGCCAGGTGTTAGCGGCTCTGGCCTGGTCACTTTTCTATTTTTAAGTCGGCATACAAGGGTTCGAGGAGCACACCGCATCTGGGTGCTCACAAATTCCACGGATCAAGACGAATGCGGCTGGGTTATTCCCAGCAATAATCTTCTCTCCTCCCCCTGGGCGCTTTGAAGTAGCCAGAGAGAATTGCTAGCAGTTCGATCCCCTGTACGGGGAACATCATCCTTGGTCAGAGCGGCCAGGACTGGCAGAATTTGCCTTTCTTGAGTCAGGCGTCAATGACTAGCAGATTTGCTTTAGGGCAGGCGAAAGGTCTCACTGCGGACTGGCATGAGGGCAATGCTCCCTACAGGTTGTCAAGATACTGATAAGATCTAAGTGGGTCTACCAGCAGGCTAAGAGGCGGCTTAAATCTCCGAGACCTCGTAGATCTTGGGCACGCCATGTTGTAGAAGTAATGAATCACGATTCCATTAAGTACGTGTCGCATCGCTCCTTGCACGTGCACGCGGTGGTTTAAATAAATTGATGCTTATTTAAGTTCTAGCCCACATCCCTTGATCGCTGTAAATTTCCGTTTCTCAAAAGTAATGATACAGGGTTACCATTCCAAGAAGGTGAACAGCTGTCAACAAATCCAACATGGATGGAATATCAAGAGAGTCGCAATGGTGACTTTTGTACGCATCCTCTTACAGTTTAGTTGTCCTTGTCTTCAAGCACGGAGGCGCATGTGAGAAATTTATGTAGAAGCAAGCGAGCGCTCCGCAGTATGTGAACCAGCCGAGGAATCCCAGCGGCACAAAAGGTCTCACGACGGTAAAAACTGTAACACTTGTTCCAAGAATTAGGATAGCAGCATGTTTCAACTCCAGCAGTTGTCTTTCAGCTCCCCATCGAACGAAGTACAGGAGGGAAAGCAGTCTAACTGGTGTTAGGGCGGGTAGTTTTCAGCATGGAACAGACTTACAAGATAGTTTGAGTTAGAGTCCATGCAATATCGGAACGCCAAATCCACCACGTCAGGAAAAGCCCAATAAGGCCACACTTTGGATGTCTCAATCCAGCGGTAGAGGGACGAAGATGCGCCAGTAGCGGTCTGAATTCTAACAAGGACGCTGTTGCCGGGAGTCGCCAACCAGAGTTGACAATACGCCATCGCGTTAGAGTGCTGCTAAATAGACTTGCCGTATTTGCCAAGTCCACCACGCTGCGGGAAGATGCTGCCAATGTGTTGAGCAATGAAGCCACGTTCGAGGATGAAGAACTCCCAAGGTCGACCAATCCATATATTACAGAAAGTAAGCTTTGCCCTGCTGGCAGCGCAGGGCTGACTTCCTTATCACGGCCTTTCGTTTCAGGCATCGGTGAGTACAACTATCTACACAAACCAAGAAGGAAATTCAAGGAACATGAACGTGGTATGATTATAGAATCTATTAGTACTTATCTTAATTTTGAGCTAATATAGGGCGAACAGCTTTCAGAATGTAGGAGGCCGAATCCGCCGCTTGCGAAGGGGGGTTGTTTCGGCTTATGTGTGATGTGGATGTTGGGGCTAAGTTGAACCAATTTCCTGAGAAACATATTTGCAAGCACTTCGGCCATTTTGTAATATAGATTTTAATGGGCGGTGTTATTCATTTTGATGATGCTTACATATTGATTTCTAGAAACTTTTGCTGGATTTGTCATTTTTACTCGGATTCTTGGCCTTCATGAAATTTGCCAACACCTGAAAACAGTGACTACTTCCAAGTTTGATACAGCCAAGAAAGACAAAGAAAAAGAAAAGATTACTGGAACGGCCAGGCTCCATGTAAATGTGATACAGAATGGTGCGTCCAGTGTCAGTAGTTTTTAATTGTAGCTTTATTGAGAATGCCCCAAAACGGACTAAGCATGGCACATGCCATGTGCATAGACAGAGCCGAAATCAACTCCCGCCACGTCTCAGTCATAATAGCGCCCTCGTGCTTCGGCGTCCGGGCATCGGAGACTCATATCGAGACCGACTTACAATTACTTACTTCTCATAAAACACACCATGAATTATCCTAATCATCTTATCCGGCCTCGTCCGGTGTCTAAATTCCCTTGTGATCACTGTTGCTCATTCAAATGCTGTTAGTGAGTGTGAGGAGCAGGGATCGTACTAGCGTCATTCGCACACTTGGCATACGCCATATTTAGCCCATTTCAGGGCATTGTTAATAAAACTAGAATACTAAACTACTGACGCTGGACCGGCACTACCCTGTAACTCTGCCAATATGCATGACATGTAACATCAGACATCTTTGATCCTTCCAATAGTGGCTTGATATCGCAGACAAGCACTCGATTTGGCGAAGCCCTCCCCTACAAGACCCACTCACTGCCCGACGGGTTTTGGACTTGTGGCTTAGATACCAGCAGATTGCTATCGTGAGGGGATATGGCCAGGGGCCCCGAAAGCAGCTTCAGTCCTAGCACAAACGCAAAGAATACATGTTAGCACTTATTGCAATCCTCTCAACGTCCTCTAAAGCGGAGAACAAGGCGGAACGGCTATCGGATGAAGTAGCACACATCGTGAGCGGGCACCAGGAGGCAGGGTTTCCTCATGCCGTGGGGTAACTGTAGCCTGCTAGGGATCTTTCTTATATAGAGGCAGCATAGGGATTTTACTCTTGAACATTTAAGCGAAACCAGTTAGTTATCAATGAGGCGCCGTCGGCGATGCAAGCAGCGGTGATACAATTACGCTTGGTGGTATGTTCCGTGCTCATAATTGCTCAAGATTTGTGCATAAGATGAAGCTGGTTTTGATTTAGTTTGTGGATAGAAACAGGATTCTATCTGAGTATCACAGAATGCTACATGTGAGCCCAGATTTGAAGCTCAGGGTGGAACAATCAAAAGTCAGATCCTGTACCAGAAATATGATCTTTTCGTGCTGCTTGCGGCTATGCGCTCGCTCGCTCCTCTGCATGGTGTTGCAAATAAGTATTTTACTTATGCTACTTCACGTTCGTTCCTAATAGATCTCAATGTAGGCCTGTGTTTACCTAGGTTCTTTTAACCTGGATTTCCTTCTACAGCACCTGAAAGACGTCTCGTATGAAGACTCAGACAAGCCGGGAGGAATGCTGGTTTCAAGCTACCAGAATGTTTGGCGTAGTGCCCTGTCGTACAGTAGGATGCCGAAAGCTAACACTAATTTAATAACGGAATAGTCCCTGATATCTTGGGCAACCATGCTTGCCTATACCCCTGAGGTCTCTGAATGATCCCAAGGGTTTCTATTTACCTTGCTATCATCGGGAGGGATCATAGACCAATAGCCGGAGATTGTACTCTGAACACGAATCGCGCGGCTGTTATCTGAGGACATCACTGGGTCTAAGCTTCTTCGACCTCCTTCGATGTTGACTTGATATGGCCTATGTTCTCTTTCACTAGGACTCGGGCGTGATAGAATATTTCCTGATCCCTTCGATCCGAATAACGGTCGGACTGTCGGTATACACCCCGCTGCGATCCCCAAAGCCGCCTCTATCACTGTCCATTTCGCAACGTCCCTGCATTAAGTTAGATCGGTGTAGATGGAGCCGAAACAAAAGCGATCTTACACCGTTTCGTAGAGAAAGTCCTTCGTTGGATCCAATACCTTGATATGAGGAATGCGGACAATCAGCACTGCCCCGGCTGCTCTGTCATGTTCATGACTTGTCAATCATTCGATAGCTAACAGATGGACTTCTATCCGTATCTCGACGATCCCAAAGAATTGGAGGTCTGAGGAATGGCACTTACAACAATCCCAGGCTTAGCAGAGCTTGAATTCCAACTTTGGTTCGCCATGGTAGTTGAATTTTTCGCAACACAATGATGGGTACCAGAGCAAGGACCCAATCGCTTAGAGCCAACACTACGCTGAATATTATGCCGACGGCTGGCACAATACTCTTCGAACATGTACCCACGTTTCTAGGATCCTCGAACTGCTTCCAGTAATAGCCGGGAGGAGAGCACTGGAAAATGCTTACAGATAAGAAAAAAACCGAGGCAAGCCAGACGCAATACAGGCAACATTTTAAAACAAGTCTTAGAACCGGTATACCAACGGCCGGTCCTGTTGGTTCTCCTGTAAAAGCTTCACTAAGGTAAAGGGTGACAGACGTTTTGATAAGACATGAAAGTAAGGCGTATATTATCTCGCCAATGTACCACGTTTGGAAACCTATGACAACTTGCAGGTCATCAAGGTCGTTCGAGTGTTGTCCTATGCCGCCTCTGATTACTCCACGTATCACAATGATGGCTTGAGCTGTATAAGGGGCCTAGGTCAAGGATCAGCAGATAGTGCTAATGGATCACTATTTAGGATTGCCCATGCCGCATGTGAAATATCAAGTGAGGGGTAGTCTGTGGCCGTTGAAATATAGGCTTACCATAGAAATATACATTAGGGTATCATGGACTGTGTGCTTCTTCATGATTACGAATCGCGCCCAGAATCGAAGGACTACTAAGAAATACACAACTACCAGACAGCAGATCTGGATGATGAAGAGTTCGAGACTCTTTTCGCTAGTTCTCCAACTCATCCTAGTTTTCGGGGTTATCAGTTACCGCAAGAGCTCACGAGGACAATCAATGGCACCTTACTCCGATTCTTGTGTATTGCTTCAAACTTACCCTCAACAGACGGATCGCCTGTTTTTATCAACGAAGTAACCAAAAAGTACTTTCATTGAATTGATCTAATGCTTCCGACCACTTATATATCATCGAGCAATTAAAGTCCAATATCTGACGGCCACCTCATTGTTCACAGGCCAACTCGGTGCAGTCCTGAATTTCAGGTGACTAAGATGGCTCAAATGTTATATACTACGTAGACAGATTTATTGTGGCTAGAATGTACAGTCCCGACCGAAATCAGAGGCCGCCTTGGCTTTCTAATTTTATATATTAATGAGCATAAGGAATGGTTGACTCATGATAAAACCATATATTAAATGGCTTATTTATTGAGAGTTGATATTGGATAAAAGGCAAATAGAGTCTATTCTGCCTAGAAGGGAAAAAAGCTAATGTGTTATTTTTACCGAGACGCCGAGATCTATCTCACCAAGTGGCGGGAAGTTGATGGCTTCAAACCTTGGCTTTCTAAGTAAAGTTTCTGAGCACAGACTAGGTCGTGGCTGGTGTGGCTTGTACAGTGCGAAACTTGAAGTGTCAGAAATGGGACTTTGCACAAAAAATGCTGACGCGTCATAATGCTTCCAGCGGCTGGTAATTACGGCTGACAATGACAGCAGTCAACTTCCATCCACTCCAACGCGTCCAGAATGAGCCTCAGCTTGCTGACTCAATATGGCGCCCCGACTGTCTGATGCTGAAAATGAGATTATGAAGAACATGGTCCCCTTCAAAGAGCTAAAAACAGAGCAGCCCCACTACCCCCTGATGACCCTGTACCATGTATCCCACTATGTGCCTCTTATCGATAAGTAGACAGTCCTAGCTGAAGAGCCGTTTTGTCGGACCAGCTATTATTCCGCTTGCGGTAGCTGCATTGAGCAAGCGACCCCGCATCTGAAGCTATCGTTTCAGCACTAGCACTAAAGACTTCGGACCGAGGCCCTAATCCAGAGCCAAACCCTAGTTTCTGTGGCTCTGAACCTTGATTTCGAGGATGAGGACACGACTCAAGAGCCCCGACTTCTATACCATCGGGTGGATTACTGCCCTCCCTATCGAACGAGCCACAGCGACCGCGTTGCTGCACGATCGCCATGATGCGCCCGAAGGCTTCCAGCAGCATCAATCGACGCGAATGCCTATACCTGGGGTCGAATAGGCGAACACAACGTTGTGATCGCCTCACTGCCTGCAGGAGTCTACGGGCTCACGTCTGCGGCAACTACTGCGTCGGACTTAATCCATTCGTTGCCTCATATTCGGATCGGTCTGTTGGTAGGCATGGGAGGAGGCATCGCTCGGCCTGACGCGGGACATGATATCCGGCTAGGTGATGTCGTCGTCAGCCCACCAGACGGTACGACTGGAGGCGTCGTGCAGTATGATTTGGGAAAGACGAAAGCGGATGGTAGCTGGGAGCGGAAGGGCTCGCTTGACAAGCCCCCTGCGGTACTTCTCCATGCGCTGGCAAGCTTGCAAGCGGAGTATGAGATTGAGCCGTCCAAGATACCAGGCATACTCCAAGCAATGCTGGATGCCAAGCCTACCATGAAAGAGCCGGATAGCGACTACACGTATCAAGGTGTTCAAAACGATCGATTATTCAAATCTCAACACGACCATGTCGGTGGAAGCAACTGTGATAAATGCGACCTGGCTTGGGAGGTAACGCGTAAGCAGCGAGCGTCGACCAAGTCACAGATTCACTACGGCGTCATTGCCTCTGGGAACACGCTCATCAAGGATGCAGCCACTCGGGACAGTCTTTGGGAAGATACTGAACAGGGGTGTCTATGTGTAGAGATGGAAGCTGCAGGTCTGATGGATCGGTTTCCGTGCCTCGTGATTCGTGGCATCTGTGATTATGCAGATTCTCACAAGAACGATCGGTGGCAGCGATATGCGGCAGCTACAGCAGCAGCGTTTGCCGTAGAGCTGCTTGAGTATGTTCCAGTTAGAGAGCTTCAAACGACACAAAAGATTGTTGAAGCTATTCAATCACGTTAGTCCAATATCACGCATTTCAAAGAATATGCTAACCAAACAATGATAGTTGATAGAGAAGTGGGCAATTTGAAGTAAGTGATCAATAGAAGTGTTTTAAATTTTATTACTCAGGTCTCTCATCACAGGACTTCTATCAACAACATAGACAATCACATCACTCTCCGTCATCTCCCGAGCGCCGAGGGTGCCTCATTCGACTCTCAGGCGGAAGAACACAATCCGACATGCTTGCCCGACACCCGAGTGGAGCTACTCAGAGATATCTACCGCTGGATTGACGACCAAAACTCGAAGACAATATTCTGGCTCAATGGTATGGCGGGGACGGGGAAGTCGACCATCTCACGCACCGTTGCTCAAATGCGGCATAAGCGTGGTGACCTCGGTGCTAGTTTCTTCTTCAAGAGAGGAGAGACTGATCGAGGGAGCCTGGCCAAGTTCGTGCCTACGCTGGCACGTCAGTTGGCTTGGAGTATACCTGGAGCTGGACTGCTCATCAAAAGCGCAGTAGACGCCGATTTAACGATCCTTGACAAGACTATTCGAGAGCAGTATGAGAAGCTTATTCGAGGACCGCTATCAAAAGTAACGGGAGCGTCATTATTCTGACCGTCGGTTGTTATCATTGTTGATGCGTTGGATGAGTGCGAGAAGGACACTGATATTAAACTTCTCCTCGAGCTTTTCTCTGCTCTTGGCTTTCCTGGTTCTTTGTTTATTCGGGTGTTTGTCACCAGCAGACCCGAGCTTCCCGTACGCCTTGCCTTTTCCTCTATTGACGGTGCTCATCAAGACCTCATACTGCACAAAATCCCGCCACCGATCATTGAGCATGATATATCTGTCTTTCTTCGCCATGAATTCGCCAGTATTCGCAACGGCTTTAACAAAGAGGCAGTGGAAGAGCTGAGACTACCAATAGACTGGCCTGGTTAAGTCTACGTCAAAAAACTCACAAAGGTGGCGGTGCCTCTCTTTTTTTTGCCGCGACTCTCTGCCGATTCGGAAAACGAAAAGAGGATCAAGTTCTGGGTGGATGAGAAACTCGCTCACAGAAGGTTGGTAGGACATTGCCTGCGCGTTATGCGCCGTGCTTTGCGTCGGAGCATATGTAGCCTCTCTTTCCCAGGTGTGCAGCGATCTGCAGTGGATGTTGATCAACTCAAGGAACGCGTACCTCCAGAGCTTCAATATGCATGTATGAGCTGGGTTTACCATCAGACTAAGGTCAACTTGGAACCAAGTGACATAGATGACATATATGAGTTTATGAGAACACATCTTCTCCACTGGCTAGAAGTATTGAGTCTTATAGGAAGAATGTCAGAGAGCAGTTGATTGATAGATGAGCTGCGGAGCATAGTCATTGTAGGTCATCCACCCTCCACGTTTTGGACGTTTACTGATAGAGACCTCTAGGCTGAGAAAGGAGCAAAATTAGTTAACTTCTTACATGATGCAAAGCGTTTTGTCCTCAGCTGCTGTTGGATAGTTGACACTGCTCCTCTCCAGCTCTACGCTTCGGCCATTGTATTCGCGCCAAAGCAGAGCATCGTGCGACAGACGTTCATGCGATATCTTCCTAGGTGGATCTACCTGCCCCCAAAAGTAGACTTATACTGGAATGCAGTTCTACAAACACTCGAGGGCCATACAGATTCGGTCACCTCTTTGATGTTTTCGAATGACGGTAGGCTTATCGCATCGGGGTCAGATGACTACACCATCAAGATATGGAACGTGGCGACAGGCGAACAGGAACAGACTCTTGAGGACCATACGAGTTCAGTCCACTCTGTGGTATTTTCGGATGACAGCAGGCTCATCGCGTCGGGGTCGTATGATAAGACCGTCAAGATATGGGATGTCGCGACTGGTAAAGAGGAACAGACTCTTGAGGGCCATGCTGGTTCGGTCAACTCTGTGGTATTTTCTAGGGACGGCATGCTTATCGCATCAGACTTCCTGCCTACACCAGTGTATTAGGAGCCCTCAATTTAAGTATGTAAATTCTGAGAGGTACTTTTTTACTCATCGACTTTGCAGGATCCTTGTTCGGTAACACAAAGTGAGGGGAGAATTTGAGCTGGAGTGCGACAGTTCGGTTATATTGCATTCTTATTGGGCAGTCTCGTGGGGTTGCAGATGTTGGCTGCACTCAAAACAAACAGTTTTGTCTCTGTGCAACCATACATTTGTGTCGAAAAGGAGTGGCTGGCAACAATCATCCCCTTAATGATTGTCATTTGATGTTGGCTGAGAACAAACTGGCGTTCATACTGTGCATTAGGCGCCTACAATGTTTCATCCCCAGCCTCCTGTCGATCGATCTACTGCATTGTTTATGATCTTAAAATAATCCTAGTGAAAACCACAGGGCCGCCGCTTTCCGCCACCAGCCGTCCTATATGACTAATATTCTCATCAAATCGTATCGCAGCGCATCGCGCCGCATCATCGCGCATCATCAACTGTCAAAGTCATTACTTTCAACCTCAGAAGTACAGCAATTTATATACAAGTTCAAAGGCAAAGTAAGTTGACGGGATGCCTGCAAACTCGCGTCTCGGGTCCTCGCGGCTTCGGTTTGTCGATGGGGGTTGAAAATATGCATGCCCAAGGCCAAATGACCCATGTTGGCCCAACCCTCACAACGATCTGGCGACGACGTCTGTCAGACCGCATTGAGCATTCTCACAACAATCAATCCAGTAGGCCAATGCGACTTAGGCCTTTAAGGCCACTATCAATTTTTTGGCCAAGTTGATGGCTAAATACATATATCGCTAGACTAAATAGCATTACAATGAAGTTTTATTCTATTTGAACCAATATTACAGTCGTAGCATGTCATGGTATGTTGTGATAGAGCTGTGATAGAGCGACTCTAGATCAAGCGCTACATTTCCCAACTTGGCTAGCGCCAGCTTGGTGAAGTTCGGCTGTTGTCAAGCATCTATTAATGACCAATCTCCCTCAATAATGAAGGCTCATGTAAAATCCATATGCTGAAAGTCAATATTGCAATGATAATTATTACTACATTTCTTAACCTTAAGTTTTCTTAAGCGCTGAGTGCTGTCTTAAGATATACGAGATTGTTAAGATGTCATCACATTGCTGCGATATGCTTATCTTATCGCATTGTTTCTTGAGTTTAACAAGCAGCTACAGCAGAAATATAAATCTAATCATTGATAAATAAAAAAAATCTTCATGTATTCTGATGACTAAGCTTCTTGAAAGAGTTATATGGGAAAAGGAATCTTGGTTGTGGTTTTGAATACCTAAGTGCTGATTCCCTTGTGGAAACTACCGGAGGTAGAGGTACCTAAATATACTAAGGTATTCCTAGTATACAAAGGTACTAGTACCCTCCCTATATTTTGCTTTGAATTATATCTTGCCTTTTTCTTTCTTTTTGTCCTTAAATTCCTTGCCAAACTGTAGTTTATATCTTATTCTGTAGATCATGCACGTAAACCTTACTCATCGTGCAAACCGCCCTTGGTGCATACGATGGCTGCTTCTGCCAAGTTGTAATAAACGCTCAGCCCCTCGAGCTTCTGCAGATTCGCTATGTGTAGAGTGGAATGGCTATGTTGCTCGTATTGGTCATCCCCAATCTTGTTCACGGAGAAGCAGGCCATTATGACTAGATATAGGTGATAGATAGGTGGAAGTCGATCAGATATTCTATATAGCGACGCGTTTCGCGATTTAGGTTTTCTGATTCCATTCGTGCAGTATGAGAAGAGTGGGGCGGGAAAATGAACCTACTATCAGGCTGATACGAGTCACGTGGTGATAATACTAGATCCCGGATCATTCTTGAGCGAATGGTTACTGGGCCAATTGTCTAGATTGAAAACAACATCTCACTTTATCATTATCATTATCATCAATAGTCCAATCTACGCACAATGGCCAACGCCGCTGTCACCCCTCCTATGCGCGTACATGGATGGAATATTCATTTTCTTGCAGGCCCAGATGAGTTCCATTTTGCCGGGCTCCTAATAGCGACTTGATAACATTTCAAGACGTCGTTGATGAGCTGCGTCTTTGTTTCAATATACCCAAGGCTGAGCCCGACCGTGATCCTTGGGACACCATCGCCTTCAAATTAGCAAAAACTCCGCCTGGCACGACCAGCGACCTGCCTTCTCTGGTCGCGGGAGACGATTTAAGCCTCCCGGTCCCGGGCCTTCCAGCTCGTAGCCCTAAGATCCAGTCTGTCGTCAAGTATCATGTCATCTCGCACAGACCTTGCAACATCGCTTCTGGTAAACCGTTGAAAGACCATCTCGGTGGTTCGTGCTATTTCCTTTGCCAGTCTCTTACTTTTTTGTGTCCCACTCTACTAACTGGCTGCTTCTCTAGCAAAATGCGCGCAGCATATCTCTCGACCAAGTCGTCGCCTAGACGTGAGATATTTGCCTCCCAATAAGCCTTCGCCCGACCCTCGCTACGCTACCATGCCTTTTAGGCGTACCGCCAAGGGTCGCACTGCATCTCAATCCCCAAAACGCAGATCCGGCTCAACGTCGCCCACTAAGGAGAATGAGCTGGAAGACATCGCTGACTTACATATGCCGCCAAGGATGGAACTTCAACCAGACGCCGCACGGAAAACGGTAGAGACGTTCCGACGAAATTGCCTCATTGATGCCGACAGGTGTGCTATATCCGGAAAAGGCCATTCGTGGTGTATCACTCCAGCAATAGGACCAGCTCTGCAGGCCTGTCACATCATTCCTCAGCAACATTACCACCTTTACCCTGATCATCATTTCCAAACTCTTGCCGATGAGGGTGATGATGTCGAGTTTAGTGCCGAGCGACTCAGGCAAGCATGGACAAATACTTGGTCAAACCGAAACGGCATCCTTCTCATGAGCCATATACACGAGCTCTTTGATGCTCGTCTCGTTTCAATCCATCCCGAAACACATAGAATCCGTGTATTTGTGCCATATGATGTCCTAACCGATTTCAATGGTCAGCAAGCCAACCTCTCAGAAGAAGTCGATCAAAATGCCCTCCGGCATCATTATGAAATGTCATGCATCGAGAACATGGCTGCACGGATGCCCTTGATGACTCTCGATTCTCCTGATGTGAGCGCAAAGACAACTCCCGGGATCAAGACCCCACTTAGTGGGACACTTAACCTCCCAGTCAACACCAATCCTGACGTGCAGAGGGGCGATCCATCTAAGAGACCGAGGTCGGATCTGGAGACAACTACCCAACGAAATGTGCAGCATGATGAACAACAGGAGCCATTGTCTCCTGAAACTGATATGGAGCGAGATACAGAACGAAGGCGAGTCGGTGACGGAGATGAAAGCTCTAACGTGATATACGCGGGCTATGGTTCGCCTGACCATGATCCTCACGGGTTTTTATCTGATGTTAACTGGAAATTACGCCATATCAAAGCGGTTCAGATAGCTTGGTAGATGAATTAATTACTTGATATCCTCATGAACATGAGTCCGCCTGAAATTGGGCGTGACGGAAGTGTCTCTTGTTAGAAATTACGCGTATTCGTTCTATTAGTGCGGATTTGTATATTCATGTTGTGTTGTGTGTAAAATTCTGCCCCTTAAAGACTTTACTGTTGTCGGGCGCAGTCTTAGAAGACCCGTTCTTGCACGTGTCACCCTCAACATTTACCAGCACGGCTACGTACAGCAGCAGCAGCAGCAGCAGCAGCAGCAGTAGTAGCAGTAGTAGTAGGGTCTTAGCTTGATTGGAAAGGTTATATAGCTGCCTATACTAAAAGACAACAGGGACGCAGGTTTCCCAGGACTTCAGTGTTTATTATATCCTTTTTCATACTTTAATTTACCGGATAGCAAATAAAGAAGAAAGCTGATACCTATCAGTGTCTGCATCGCTGGTTTCGTATTTGAAAGGCTCGGCTTTCTCGTAACAGCTAGATTCATAAATTAGATCTTGTAATAGAGACATGTTGTCCTTTCGTAGTTACCTTTCTCCCACCAGTTTCCACTGAGGACTGGATGCGATGAAGGGGTCAGTTTGCTCCGGTTTGAGTATGCCCCAGCCTGGATTTGATCCCATGGTGTCGTGGAGTTGTGCCTGAGTGATCTAAATCCATAATTAACGTCCTCTTACCAGCGGGTGGTAATCGTCTCTTTATAGACTTACAGGGCTTCGCCCGACCCATAAATCAGCCAGACCTGTGGATTATCCTTGTTTCGGCTGGTGTTCATGGTCCCAATCAGAACTAGCATTCCTCGCTCGCAACTTCTTGAGAGCCTACCTACAAGTCAGCAATGACCCAGCCCGGCTAGATCGTAGAAAGAGTAGGGGGGCAGAGTCGTAGACATTACAGTGCGTAAAATGTATGAAGCCAGCATGCATTAATTCGTTACAGCGTGGTATATAAATTCCCAGCATTTCAATTAATTGGAAACTAGACAAGATGTGGACTGCGAGACAACCATTGACTTGGTTCTAGCTTTTGAGGAGTATGCAGACGCAATCAAATATGCGATACATAGCACGGAGCATGGATGAGATCATCGCACGATAAGGACTGCGTTCGACATTCCAGTCCCGGCGCCGAAACAGGAAGAAAGACTTCTGTTCAAGAACGCAACTTGAAAGGAAATCAATGGCAGGAACGTGGACACGCTGAGAGTTAGGCCAGTGGAAAACACAGTGCAGCAGAAAACGGACTGGTGAGATGCCAATACTGTTGAACAGGTGCTGGGACCTCACGTGCAAGCAGGGATACTTTAAGATTACAGCCGAAATGGTAAAACCTCTAAGGGGCAGATTTCAACAGAACAAAACATGAATACACCAATTTACATCAATGAACCGAATACACGTAATGTCTGACAAATACTTACCCTATATCTCCGATCTTCTACAGGGGCGATATGATAAAGCCTTTTAGCTTCATCGAACCGTTCTAGACTTTCGTCGCCACATAGTTGGAGAGAAGCATCTACATACAATGCAGATCGTGGCATACCTCGCTTCAATGCAGGAATACGTTACAACAATGACCGTCTCTTGCGGAGTCGCTCCAGTCTTTAGCAGTTACACCAGTATGGGAATCGAAGGAAGACCTGAAGCGCGGCACACGTCGTTATGGGAGGTTATGCTTAAGAAGGCCGGTAACCTTTATAAATCTAAGTCCCCTCCAACGCAGAAGCCTTGATCAATCTCTCTTTCTATCTAACGTCCTATATTTATTTGTTGTACCGTAGCCTATATTTCGAACTACTACCATGCAGTACCCACCT
>JABSSZ010000200.1:0-16499 GCA_013755755.1 Fusarium sp. NRRL 25184
ATCTTGCGCCTTCTGCAGCACTGCCCTTCCATTATAGAGATGTGGTATTCTAGATTCATGTCCTGAGCCAATCTTGGCTGGTCATGGAGAGCTCGAGGGAAATGGAAGACGCAGTATGTCTTTCTAAGAATCTTCCAGGCTGCGTCCGCATCAGGTGACTGGCGACGCTATATAAGATTGGCATATGAAGCCACGTCGTTGGAAGTCGAGTTGACGCAGCTGAAGAACAATTCATTGACGTCGAATTGCTGCATAGGCTGTTGGCGATCAGGTTTCATAGCAGTATTGCGATCTCCCTAAAGTCGTAAGAAGTCCTTGAGGAGTTCTCCGGCTTGCCACTCATCTACTGACTGAGAGCCTGCGCATCCCTGATCCAAAGAGCTCGTGGTAGTGAGTGCTTCCACGTTCCTACAGCTCATATCAAAGCAAAGACTTCCAATTCTATCAAACTTCGGCTTGATGGTATACGCGAGGAAAAATGTGAACAAAAACCGAAAGCGATGAGCTACTATGAGCGGGTTCCCGTTCAAGTTCATCATTCTTGAGCGATGAAGAGATCAGCCTGGTGGAATTCCTCAATGCTAGTTTGGTCGATAAGCTCAATGATCAGTCGATGGGTGACATGTCTATCTTTTAGCAACTAGCTGAGGTGTTCTACATCAAGAACGCTGTCCCGGGAACCAAAATGAGGGATGCGTAAAGAACTAAAGCCACATATAACACTTTACATGCCGCCTTAGCTACCAAAAGAGGACATCTCTTGCCAACCTCCCAGTCTGCACTCACAAAGATCGTGGGACGCAGTCCAACCACTCATTCGAGTAGCACTAGTAAGAACTATCTTCATGGACATACAGATGGGGCTATCGCACAAAACTAAACGATAAGCCTCCCGTAGCTGAGGCACTCAAGGCGGCCTTTACGCAAGTAGACACTTGAGATCTCGCTGAATATAGCGCTGGCGATTGAAGAAACGAAAGTATGATTGTCAGCTGATGTAGACTGTCAGACAATTACGCATCGCCCCCGATGTCCAAGCCATGACATACAGAGTGAAGCAGTATAAGGACAAAGGACATGTAATCAATTTTCTCAACAAGGTTGGGCAAGTCTATCGACTGCGTCCGGTTCTGCCACAACACTTGGATATTACTGTCTTCCATCCAGAGAACCAATCAGCTCAGCCACATATAATCCGTTAATTTCGAGGGCAATTCCGAGTTAGGCAAGGCACGTTTGCCAGACTTGATCAGAAAGTAAGCAGGTAATTGAGGAATCAACGCTTCCAAATACTCCTTAATCTCGTCTCGGACCGTGTCAGACTTTAGGCATCCAATTCTGCTTAGTTCTCCTGTTATCCGCTGCGGCAGTTCCCTTCCTAAGAAAAGACTATACTCTTGGAGTAGATTGATCTCCATACCCGCCGCATCTTCGTCACTATCACAGAGATCTAGTTTAACTCTGTTAGTTTTAGCTGGGAGAAGGGAGGGCAAGGGCAAAGCTGGCATACAAGGACTAGGCGTATTCTTGTCATGCGGAAAGGCAATCCCGTAAATGTCATTCCACTTTTCCTCCTTCGTCTTATTCCTTGTGCCTTTTTTATTTCTCATTCTTCTGACCTGGTCTTGGCTCAGACCGTCGTGCTTCTTGATGCTGGGAGTACACGCCGGCATTTGCTTTGAATGCTCCTCAAGTTCCTTGGCTGATTTGAGATCTTCGTGACATCGCTCACACTGGTAGTCGGGCAACACGTGTTTGCGATAGATATGTTCCCTGTTACTGCCAGTCAGCTCTCTTGTTGTTCGACCACGCGTGAACGTATACTTGCTTTAGTCGATGTATAGTGCCATAGCCGGGATATGCACAGCTCTTCCACTTGCGCTGACCATATTTGCCGGGGTTATGCTTGAAATATGGGCAGGCAAGCATTGAAGTGTCTAAAGACCTGTTGGCACGTTGGGCCTTTGGCTTTCGTTCGTTTCCGTCGTTGCCATTCTTATCGTTGGCTAATGTTCGTTTGAGGACGCAATGGGATTGACTTGAATTATCCTCCGTCGTTGCTCCTCCCGATACCCTGATGTGCATGGCTTGAGTATCAAGGGGGCCGTCACCTGAATCTCTCTTGAACTCAGGGTAGTGGGGTATTGAAGGAGATTGAAGGGGGAGACGATGTTCCATTTGAAGAGAGAACTCGTGACAATAAAGAAAGACGGCGATAGCGGTAGTGATACTGATATATTTTGAGTGTGTGGATCGCTTGGAAAATAAAAGATATAGGATGTGATTCTACCACAGGATAAAACTCTGCTGGGAGATGCGTTTTAAAGTATTTGAAACGGCTGATGATTGACGCACTACGCAATTGCGCATTTCTCTCCTGCATCAAATGCTAAAGGGAGCATGCGGGAAGACAGAATGCGCGCAATTGCGGCAGGAATATCAGATCCATTCTCGGGTTTACGGTACAATATGTACTCGCATTTGCGCAAAACACTTCATGTTATTCCTGTGCTGCTGTTGACATTGGTGGAGCGGCTTAATGCTGCGTGTTATGCGAAGCTTGTAGGTCCTGCCTTCAACGTATCTTTTGCTTCAACTTGCTCCTGAGCCAGTAAGCTAATTCGCTTAATTATCCTAATAGCTGATGGAGTCTTGGTCTACGGGTACAAGTGAAATGGCAAGAAATTCCACGAAGTCTTTCCTATGGCGTTAAGAGTGCACTGGGTGGGGGTACTGTCGGATACCTGATCACTTACGTTCTCGCAGAGCGGTTCAAGATTTTCTCCAAGAGAATGATTCCTCCACAGCTGCTTGCCACATCCAGTCTCTCAGCGACATGGACTTTATGCAGCCATGCGATCTGAACGGGCCCTGTTATATGTACCCCCTGTGAAAGAATGCAGTATAGTCGTAAAGCCATAGACTTATTGGTGGTGAGAAGAATCAGTTGGTTTTAGGCTTATCGTTAGTCAGCCTACCCGCGGTCCCTGGGGAACTGTGGAAGAATTCTGGTGCCCTCTGAATCCAGGCCAAATGGGAAAACGGCAAGGGAAAGGGTTGCAATGAACGTAGCAAGGGTGGCACGGTCTAACGCGACACGGGAACGGGCCCCGTTCGAAGTCCAAAACAGGACAGGCACGTTCCTGCATGGACTCATGAACGCGGGCGCTGAGGAAACGCGGAACAGGCTTGTGTCCCATCGCCTTTTCTCTAAATGTTTGTGATTGGAAAGTACGGGCCAGTCCAGGCTGCGGCTGCAGATCTTTTGGTCCTATGCCATAGCCTTATAAAACATTTCCTCTTTCCTTGGATGCCTGAATTCCTCAGGTCGGACCAGCGCTATCCATCCCCAGCTTCACACTACATTCCCTTCCCGCAGCCCAGCCTTTACCGTGAGCAGACGTGTTTTCGACCTTGCCAGCATCTTGCCTCGAGAGTTAGCAAGAACGTATGATCGATGTTAAATTTCCCTGGTTCTTGCGGTCGTCATTCATGACGCCAACAGATATCGAGAAGCTGTGTGTTTGACACCTTCATTTCAGCATGCCTCATTCGCAACGCGACGACGATGTTACCGCAGTGGCCAGCGATTCCTCAATACCAACGACTCCTATACCGGTGACGCTTGTTACCAACTCTCTCGAGAAGCCTTCCCTCGACGATCGCGATTATTGAGTCATTCGTCTGAGCAACGAGCTCGAGGCTCTACTGGTACACGACCCCGAGACCGATAAAGCCAGCGCTGCCCTGGATGTCAATGTGGGAGATTTCAGCGACGAGTCTGATATCCCCGGGATGGCTCATGCGGTTGAACATGTAAGTGGCACAATTCAACATTTGTGATGTCATACAAACAGACAGTGGACTAACATTCCTGCTTGTCAACAGCTTCTTTTCATGGGCACCAGGAAATTCCCGATCGAGAATGAGTACGGTCAATACCTCGCCGCCAATTCAGGAAGTTCAAATGCTTACACTGGGCCAACATCGACGAACTATTTTTTCGATATTTCTGCCAAGCCGGACAATGACCAGGAACCTTCCGATACCAACCCTTCTCCTCTGCGCGAGGCCCTGGATCGATTCGCTCAGTTCTTTATTGAATCGCTCTTTCTACCCGAGACCCTGGATCGAGAGCTGAAAGCTGTTGATTCAGAGAATAAAAAGAATCTTCAGAATGACACATGGAGGCTTCATCAGCTGGAGAAGTCTCTATCCAACCCTAACCACCCGTTCTGTCACTTCTGAACCGCCAATTTTGAGGTTCTCAAGACACTTCCTGAGGCACGTGGAATTAATGTGAGGGACAAATTTATCGAGTTCTATGACAGACACTACTCAGCAAACCGCATGAAGCTGGTTGTTCTGGGTAGAGAACCGCTTGACGTGCTTCAGAAATGGGTTGCCGAGTTGTTCTCTCCTGTCGCCAACAAAAAACTTCCACCAAACAGATGGCCAGGAGAACTACCTTTCAGGGAAACCGATCTCGGCATGCAGTGTTTCGCGAAGCCCGTCATGGATTCTCGAGAGCTTAACCTGTACTTCCCCTTTATCGATGAAGAACTTATGTTTGCTACTGAACCTAGCCGATATATCAGTCATCTCATCGGACATGAAGGCCCTGGAAGTATCATGTCATATATCAAGTCCAAGGGTTGGGCAAATGGCCTTAGTGCCGGCGCCTACCCTGTTTGCCCTGCTACTCCTGGCATCTTCGATGTACAGGTTCGCTTGACGGAAGAAGGTCTTAAGAACTACCCTGAAATCATCAAGATATTTTTTCCAGTACATCACTCTCCTGCGTGAGAGCCCACCCCAGGAGTGGATATTTCAAGAGCAGAAGGAAATGGCTGATGTTGATTTCAAGTTCAAGCAGAAGACACCCGCCAGTCGCTTCACCAGCCAAATTAGCTCGGTCATGCAAAAGCCTCTTCCTCGGGAATGGTTACTCGGTGGACACAGCCGTCTCCGAGAATTTGCTCCTGGTGAGATCGAAAAAGCCCTTGCCACGATTAGCCCGGATAATTTCCGCATGGTCATTGTATCGCGCAATTATCCTGGCAACTGGGACCAGAAGGAAAAGTGGTACGGAACTGAATATCGACACGAGAAGATCCCCGAAGATCTTATGGAAGAGTGTAAGAACGCCTTTGCAGTCTCTCCCAAAGATCAACTGCCTGCTCTTCACCTGCCTCACAAAAACCAGTTTATCCCCAACAAGCTCGAGGTCGAGAAGAAGGAGGTGGCGAGCCGGCACTGAACCCCCGGGTTCTTCGCAATGATAACATTGCCAGGACATGGTGGAAGAAGGATGATACCTTCTGGGTTACTCGCGCCAATGTTATTGTCAGCTTGAAGACACCACTCATATACGCTTCGGCAGAAAACACCGTCAAGGCTCGACTGTTCTCAGACCTCGTCCGTGATGCACTCGAGGAGTACTCGTACGACGCGGAGCTGGCTGGCTTGCAGTACAACGTCAGTCTGGATTCGCGCGGTCTGTTCTTGGATGCTAGCGGCTATAATGATAAGCTTTCCGTGCTCTTGGAACAAGTCTTCACCACAATACGAGACCTGGATGTCAAGGAAGATCGTTTTGAGATTGTCAGGGAGCGCTTGATCCGAGGATACAGCAACTGGCAGCTGCAATCATCCTACGGCCAGGTTGGCGTTTACGCTAATTGGCTCAATGCCCCCGAGCGGGACTTTATAGTGGAAGAGCTAGCAGCGGAGCTTCCAAGTGTCACATTGGAAGGTGCCAGACTGTTCCAGAAGCAGATGCTTGGCCAGGTATTCATCGAAGTGTACGTACATGGTAACATGTACAAGGAGGATGCTCTCGAAGCAACCGATATGGTAGAGTCCATCCTGAAACCAAGGGTCTTGCCCAAGGCCCAGTGGCCTATCCTACGGTCACGCATTCTGACAAAAGGTTCCAACTACGTTTTCAGAAAGACTCTCAAGGACCCTGCCAACGTTAACCACTGCGTCGAGACTTGGTTTTATGTCGGTAGCAGAGAAGATCGCGACATTCGGGTCAAGACCCTCCTTTTAGACCAGATACTCCATGAGCCAGCCTTTGATCAGCTCCGGACAAAGGAGCAACTCGGTTACATCGTCTGGAGCGGAAGACGATACTTCTTGACGACTTATGATTTCCACTTCCTCATCCAGAGTGAAATGACACCAGAGTTTGTTGACTCGCGTATCGAGGCCTTCCTCATGAGATATGCAGACACTTTGGAGAAGATGAGCGAGACAGAATTCGAGGGCCACAAGCGTAGTCTGATCGCCCGGCGTTTAGAGAAGCTCAGAAACCTAGACCAGGAGTCCACTCGTCATTGGAAACAGATCACGAACGAATACTACGATTTCGAGCTTGGTAAGTTAACAAAGGGCATGCTTTATGTGGTGAACATCTACTGAACTTCTTGATAGCCCAGCGCGATGCCGCACATATCAAGCTCCTGACCAAACCTGAGGTCATCGAGTTCTTCAACCAGCGCCTCAACCCTGCCTCCAGTCATAGGGCACGGTTGTCAATTCATCTTCAGGCTCAAGGCACGGCTCAAGGGGTCGATAAGCGACAGGAAGAGGCTCAGAAGAAGGCTGACGAGGAGCCCTGCCCTAGGGATGCTGTGACGACGGCCGAGGAAATTACTGATGTCAGGCTGTGAAAGGCCGGTCTTACTACCAGTTCAGGGGCCAGACCGGTCAAGGACATTCACGAGTATGAAGAACATACGGGTGAGGGGGTGCCCGGTCAGATATCGGTCCAGGTTCCTCCTGGGTATACCATGTCGCTTGAAGCTTTCCAGATATAATTTTGTTTTAAATATATTTCTGGCGTGTAACTGATCCGTTATTCCTGCCTATCAGAGTCGAAAAATAGTGAGGTGAGAGCGTGCCAAGAATACATCTCTACGAGTATTTGTTGAATTATCGCACCAAGACCAGAATACCCTAAAGGAGACCTGTCAAAGAGACTCTCGAAGCTTTACATGCAGAGATCATTCGACCTGTGTGGTCTAGAAAGAAATGACTCACACGGAAATGGTGTTTGAATGCTCGTACTTAGTTTCATCTATGCTCCTGAGAACAATAGTCGAACATGAAGGCGTAGAAGTGCTGGAGAAGCACATCGAACGAGCGTAGTCTGAGTTACTGACCTAAGAGATTCTCAACACATCTCCTCTAGAGGAAGCGATAAAGACAAAGATAAGGGACATGGAAATTGAATCGAGGGCATAGCGCGTGGTGACTTTTTGAGATTTCGCGTCAAGGCAAAGCAACATGGCCTATCAATACGCGATCATGTCGCGGCACGCGGTTGGTCTTTGTCTTTCTTCAATTCATTACTTTTGAGCCACTAAACCCGACGCCGTCGGATCCCCCCTTTGCTGCATGTCTTGAACTTTTACCCACGCCTTCAACCAAACCGTTAAATTTACCAAAACCAGAATGCACATAAAGATACTGGCCCTGGAGTCTCTTGGTGTGCTAATGACGTAATTATGAGCTTAGGGAAACGCGAAAATTGCCAACTGCGTTCAGGCGGAAGTATTCGACGAAGAATGGAACCATGTTGGTTGCACAGGGATGTCCTCGTTAACAGCTGAAATCGGCCTGTGCCAACCACGAGAGCCGATGAGAAGAACACTGTGAGCGGGTAATGTCTATTTTAGGCAGTCGATCGCTGGAGCAGGTGGAACGTGTGCGCTCCTAAGGCAAAACCCGGAGTACCTGGCAGCGATATAAGCTTAACAGCTACTGCGGCATGGTAGCGGCAACGGATCCCTGTCTGCAGCGGCGTCCCTCGCGAAGCACGGCCCTCAATTTGGGCCAACCCCCGATCGAGTCCATCGGAGAGTCTCCCGCCTGGAGACTTTCGACAATATGTCAAGCTCTCTGCGTCCAAGAATGACACACGGTGCGGGTATATACCAAATCCGAACGACCTAGTGAAAGAATCTTTGACGGCATCTTGATCGCTTTTCGGAGAAGATGATCTGGATCCGGTGTCCCCCATCACGATTTGGAGAGCCGCCTTGATACAAGCAGCACCCTGGATTCATGTGCACGTACTCCCGCATTGCTGTGCAATCGCTAGTCTCTTAACGTGCGTCCGCTACCTAAAGCTTCCAGGGGAAATGAGGGCCAGGGTTCCGATGAGCTCATTATACCTTGACCTGGAAGAATCGACTGCTTGCCTAGGGCGCATGGCAATTTAGACTGCCACTTCTCAGCCACTTTGGTTGTCCGTTCAGTAGTTGAACATGTAGCGAGAAACGATAAAGTGGCGACTGTCATCGGGACGTAAAGAGCCAGCCTCCAACGAGCTATCTTGATCACGCGTTCTTATTTTCTGACTATCCATTGTTAGGCGACGTTGGAGGTGAGCTATGATCAAATTTTATTGGCGAATCGACACCGGCACTGATAACCACCGACGGTGTCGGTGACATAGTGTTACTGTTTATCTCTACGGATGTGATGAAGCCGATTTCAGTCGTGAACATGATACACATAGCCATCGCGTCTTCTTCATGTATTACATTATTCATGTCTCCTGGTTCACCATCTTATCTTACCCTGTAGTACCCCTTCGCCGTTTTGTCCGCACCACCGATCACCCTCTCTAAGCCTAATTACATACATACTTGGGTCTTTTCTAACTTCACCTTTCCATAGGCTAGTCCCCTTGACATTCAGTTGTCCTTGTTAACCATTCCCAGTCCCTGAAGATTGGCTCCCTTTTTTCGATATCGTGACAAGGCGTTGCTTGGAAGTTATTGTAAGACTGTTCAGGATCGACCCTTCGTGGCCTTCCTCCAATGGTAGTGAGGCCACTCAACATAACCTTCAAATCCACCCTAAGTGGTCACCGCAAGACTGCACCTCCATGATCCGTTCACTGGCCATTCAACAATGACCCATAGCCCAGTTGTTATCTCGGTGTTGTTATCTACACCCACGCCCGTACTGCACACCAACTGAGTTGTCTGTGACGTCCTGTGCGCGCTGCTGTGGATTGCGATGGAGATGGCTGGATCTGAGTGTGAGAGACGCTGCCATCGAGTATTGCGACTAAGCATCAGGGTGAGTTCGGGCCATACTTTGTCCTGGAGACGTGGATATCAAAGGGGGAGGAACCGGCGTGCTGGGATTAACGCTGTACTTGCCGATAATCTTCTTGAGGGCAGACTCAAGAATTTTCCACGGGAATACCTTAATGTCCTTCTCGATGTTGCGTGGCTTGGGATTAGGGAAGCCCATGATTATCTTAAAGAACTCCTCACTATCTGGCTTAGCCTTGGAGACTGTCTGCGGATGGAAGCCTTCCAAGTTACGGCGAATACGGTTCTTCTCCTCGAGACTGAAACGATTCGGTGCTGCGATCAGTTGCTCAAGAAGGTGGATAGTGTCGACTGATGTGACATAGCACTCACCCTTTTCGGCCCACCAAATGCATGATATGCAGATGCTGTTGGTTGGCCGCTCATTGACGCTTACCGCTTGGCAGGTAGCGTTAACTGTCGATTCCTTTTGTGTCTTGCGGAAGAGGACAATCCGACGACGGTTGGCCCATTCCTCTGATGTCCAGTTCTTGGCCATCGATTCCAGCTTGCCTGAGAGTTTCAAAACCGCTTTGCCAGAATAAAGCGAGGTAGGATGGTAACTTGTATTGCTTCCAGCATTGGCAGTGATGGTGCTGGTTCGGACAAGTTGAGGCGCGCCGTTAGAGTGAGACGGAGAAGACATCCCCAAGGGTGTCAAAGGCGGACATCCAACCAAGGAAGTATCCAATCCACCGGGGCCCCTCCCTGTGCTGCCCAGCATCCTCGAATAAGAGCTACCTTCAGCCGTTGGACGCCGCTGGTACTGAGAGTCCATGGAGGTCGTGCTTCTTCTATTGCAAGTACTGCTCATGTTGTTGTTTGCTTGCGGGAATGTATTGGCATATCGTACTTGCTGGCGTGAGTATTTATAGGTATTTTTACAGGCTCTGATGGTAGCTGAGGCTCACCTTTGGGCAAGATATTCGGCTGATCGATCATAGTGGTAGTTGCCGCGCCTGTATGCTTAGCCATTCTAGTCGACCTCGTGCTGTCATTTACAGACCCCTCGGGACACTGAAAAGTGCCAACAGGAATGTGAAGCATTTCCTCTCCAGAAGGACCATGGAGGACGAGTGATAAGGGCACATTATTGTTAAGACAGTCTGTGATCAAAAACTGAGGCGCATCTCCACTGCAAGTGTAGATAAACCCTAACCCCTCTTGCACATCTCGAGAGACGCCTTGAGTAGAGCACTTCTCAGATCCGAACATGAAAAGCCATGTTGGATTCGGCGTCGACAACGAGAGCAAGTCATATTGAGACGAGAACTTGACGTAAACCTCGGTGCCACAAATGCGCTTTTCGAGTAGGCGTGCTAGATCTATAGGTCCAGTAGGCACACACTGTGCCGTGGTGGCACTACAGGATGCAAAAAGTTGCTGGTTTAAGTGTGCAAACGTGTCAGATTGTTGTTGAGTCGGGTAGGCCTGTGTAGAGTCCTGTTCATAGCGTGCATCTTGGTATCGGACCACGTCATGGCCAGCTGTTGTGTTGTTAGTGGAGTGCGATCAATATTTGAACAGCAAGATTGGCATGTCAGTCTGTAACTGAGACCCAGTGAGGCGTTCTCAGCAATTACGCAGGATGTTGCGGTTCATGCCATGTCAATTTGACGAGCTTACTTACTGTGTATGGAAGGCATGCTGGCCGCAGTGTAGGTTGCCATTTCTAGGAGTGTAGGAGTAGAGTCCAGTATTGGGACTCCCCCGTTCTCTACTTGGGCAGCTTCTCCAGGTGACTTTAACCTATCGTCGGCTCCGACAATCAGGGGTTTTTGTGGACGGTAATCGGGCGCTCAGGTTCTCAAGGTCAGTGTTGGTGCCCCAAGACACCGGAGACTAAATATTGAAAGACGAGTAGATGCCAACGGAGGAGGCAACATGGAGATAAAATAAAATGGGATTGCAGATGTGATCAAGATCAAGAGGAGGACGACCTCTTTTTCTCCACACGAATGCGAAGGGATATGGGCCGCACGCAAGTCCCGATCTAAGCCATGGCAAACGGAAATTCAAGGATCAAGATCACATACCGCTTCTTTCAAGCCTTTGGGGCTTGAGAATGGCTAATTTGATACATCATATTTAGCTCTGCTCTGCTACAGGAGAAAAAGAAAAAAAGCCCTACGTGTCTATGAGGTCGTTGGTCACAGGCTCCATTACGACCAAGTTTCAGCCCATTATTCGGGCGTCGTTGCTTCTCAGCCTCGTTCCAACGATCACTGAGCCATAACAGGGGGCTTGAAAAGCCACTAAGCCCGCATGTGAGTGATACGCACAGAGGCTTATTATTGGCCGACCTGCCGCTCATAGATGGCACAACTTGGCTCGTGTCATAAGGGGTGGCTCCCGGGGAACCTTTCGAGCCGCGGGTGGCTGAATCAACCTTGCTCTGCACACGCAGCATTCGATATAAGTATGAGTTATCACACCACACCGCAATTTGATCATCATATAAATGTCGCGGTCACTTGGCAGGCCGCAGCAGCGATGATCACATTTTTGCCTCAGCAGAGAGATAACTAAATGAAACTTCCCTTGTAGCAGTCAAGGATGCAGGCCTGTGTGAGATGTATCAGTCAATAGCAAAGTATCAGCGAATCCTAGGTGTTCGGGCGCACCAATTCGGCTAAGGTCCAATTACGTTTCAACCCGAACCCCTGCTGCGGCGAGGTAGCATGGTTGAAAACGCCTGCATATGTTACCAACAGAACAAATATCTCTAGACTCCACGTTAGTCTCAGGGATCAGATTTTATTCGCTACCTTTTTGGCCCATAGAGGCTTGTAGTAAATTTCGTCTGCGGAAGATGCTATACTGTAATTTGTATACATCTTTCGATGGGCGCTAAGGCACGCACAAGTCCTGAAGCCACCAATTGAATGGCAGCCAATTTTGCTCGACTGTAACAATCGGAGCGGTAGTGACTTAGGCTGGTGTCTGGCCTTTTTTGTTTTGTTGATTGCGAGACTGTAGGAGGACGTCATCAAGAATGTGGCCAATTCGTTGAACAGTCGTTTGAACCCGTCCGGCCTTGTAAATCCGTACCACATCAAGTATTGATACATATTTCCGTATCCCCCTCGCCTAGGGTTACCAATTGATACATGGAGCATCAAGATTCAACCATCGTGACTGTTTCAAATAAAGCCCAAAGTAGTGAGTTGGAATCGAGGTGGATAGCTGGATCCGGGATATGCCGGAGCTTTTACATGCCCACTGTATGTTGGCAATCCCATCAAGCGTACGGAGTGTTGCAAGTTATGGGGAAGCGCCATCGGTGAGACTTGGTCTTGCATGGCTGCTAGTTGCCTTTGCCTTGCGCCACACTTGTAATAATTGTTTCCAGCTATATCATCAGGCAGAGACTCACCCAACACTTGATCTTCAAACGGTCCCTCCTCAAAGGAACGCCTAAAGGTAAGTAACGGTACGACTGATTGAAGGATGTCAAGAAGATACTGCTGTCACTGGGATCTGATCAGCGTTGGGGGCTATTTATGACATGACATATCATCCCGCCGTCGGCGATAAGACATGATTGTTGACACCCACTCTACACGTCTCACTCAACATGAGTCGCCTGCTCTTGCAAACACCATGCGTTACGAAATACGTGTTCATGAGAGCTAAGAAGAGGGGCGCTGTACTTACAAGAAATTTCTATGAAAATCTCTAGTACTGCATCGACTGGCTGAGTTAGTCGCAGCAATTAATATTTCCCATGCCGCCCTCTCAACAGGTAGAAGATTTCAAGAGAAAGTTATGGCCAGATTTCCCGAATCCTCAAAAGGGGTTACGCCGTGAATGTAAATCTCAAGCAATACAATATAGCCCGGTCTTTCTGAGCGGACGAGCTACCAAGCGTCCCTGCTCGCTAGGGGTACTCACCAGCATGGGCTTTTACAGCACATATTCATTCCCAGCACTTCCAAGCCACTCACCGTCAGTGGAGCCTTCAACAAATTTATAGCCTATTCCAAATACTGAGACCATGATCTCTAACAGTACGCAGAAAGCTGAAGCCGAAGACGAGGCTGAAATGTGAAAGGATATCGACGAGGAACCTGAGAAGGCGGTTAACACACAGGCAGCAGAAAACATCAAAGACACTAAAGCGTGAAGAGACATCAACACAAAATCCGAGCAGGCGATCAAGATACATGAAAAAGAATGCAATGAGCCCGAGGAAGGCTTCTTCATGAAATGACGAAGTCACTGGAGGGCGCAGTCGCAAGCGCTCTATAAAAGCGAGATCTTCAACAAGAGGATCGGAACCAGGAAGTTGTCATGGATACTCCCCAATATATTGTCAATAATGTGCCTCCGCCTCAAGATGCATCAAATGGCCCACAGGATTCAAGAATGCATATTCAGCCATCCTATAAATAAGGACCATCAACGAATCCCAACTACTCAAGCAAGGAGTCGGAGCGGATATCTCAGTCACCAACCGTACCTCGGCCATCAACAGCACCCCCTGAATCACTGGCAACGTGGGAATTGAGGTTGCTAAGGCCACTTACATCCTCGCACCAACTATCATCTTTAACGCCTTCCGCAGCGTCACTGTTTCCAACTGAATCACATCAATCAACGCCATATCACTCGATATGGGATCTTCTGCTCCATGGTCGACAGAATGTGGGCGCAAAGCTCTCAGGCGTACATCTACATCTGAGTTTGAAGCTATGACGCGATTGACATGGTACCAGAATTTGACTCCAACCATATCATCAAGGCAGGCTGTTGAAAATGTTTCCCTATATGAGCGTGCTACCTACAGGAATCTCGAAACCAAACTAAGTACAGTCTTTTTCATAGAAGAGGGCCTGGCTTGAAGCAATTGCGATGAATGGTTTTCGACATGCCCCATTTCAAGCCTATCTAGTCCCAGATAATATGGCGCTTAAGTACAATACTGCCTCGTCTGTTGTTTAGGCTTCTTCACCGGTGCAATATCAAGTCCAGCCAGACATGCCACCTCAGCAAGAAGCCGCCATGGTGATTACAACAAGCCTCATTGGTGGAGGGTATCCTGTAACGTAGCTACTGTATATAATGTCTCTATCATTACAAACTTCTGTACAAGCTCCTTCTCCAGCTCGGGTTTGTCAAGCCCAGCAACTTATGCTGACATCCCTTTGTAGTTTCGTGGTTCAGGAGCACACAATAGTCTCGCCAGATTTCACAGCATCGACACGGTTACGAACACATGCCACGGCATCTTGCCAGCCTTGTCATCTGAGGAGCAGCTTTTGCCCCATCAGAGCACACCACCGTAATGCTCTGTTGCGTTTCCTCCTCGATCTGGCCTTATGTCTCAGGTACTTGCCTCTTCTTGCCCATCTGATCAAAGGATTTCTCGACATCACTTAACCCTCCAAAATAAGTCAATCTTAAACGACGTGCATCCACGGCAGGCCACCATTTCACTATTCTAACTTGGACCTTATGCCGAACGCCATCTTTCTCCCCCGATCATCTCCACCACTGTACCATTATAAGATGAGTGTCTTGCCACTAAAGTCTAACACCCATGGAAACTGCATACCAGCTATCATGAGTCCATCAACACCTGTGCAACTCGGGGATTTCAGCAAAGGGGTCACCAGCAATAAGCTCCAAGGGTCTCCTCACCAGATTATCGATCTAGGCTCCAAACTTCTGGGCCAACTCCTGGAAATGATTTGAATCTAGTGCGGATCGCCATTATTACATCGAGCAGTTGTCAATACAAGCCACCGGCTTAAACCTGAGCTTACAAGGCCCTGACGGTAGCGGTTTGCCGATAGCATTATATCCTCCTCCAGAACTGGCTTCAAGTTTTCTGCAAGCGCTTTTGATCCCCCCACTCCAATACAACGGCCTGCAACGTCTCCTGAAGGCAAAAATTGCCGTTATGCTGGAAAAATCAAGAAAGTGAAAGACCAGTAAGGCCACGAGATGTCAAGCTCAGTACCCACTGGCAGTTCGACAAAGTCCAAGGATGAAGGTATAAGGCCCGGTCACAAAGAGAGAAGATCGCTTTCAATACTACCGCAACCTAGACTAGAGAAGGTATTTAAGGATCTAATATGATAGACTGAAATCAATTTGAATACTGGGGACTTTCTCGACCTTCAGCATTCTTGCCGGTATCCCATTTGCAAAGAGTCGATATGGAGAGCGAAAGGCTTCATTCACTACTTATATAATTTTAACAAGATATCAGAGACAGTATACAAAGAGGATCATGTCATAGTCTTTAAAGAACATTTTCCTCCTGTTGTAGGCGTAATTTCAGCGAGGTCTAAGGACGGTAACGTAGGTATGTCGTTCCGGTTGATTTTGAGCGCCTGGGTTACCAAGGCGTAGGACGGATGAGAGCATGAGGCTTTCAGTCAGTTATCAGTATTCTCAGACGTTTTGCAAGCGTTGTAGAAGTTTGTGGTGATGAGATAGTTCGAGTGCAGAGATGGAGATGTATGGGATGGAATAGATGCTGGGATAAGCTTGTTGGGAGAGAATGTTCTGGACTGAGCTCGGGCAAAAACGCCACTTTTAAGCTTGCTCCATCAAGAGAGACGTAAGCAAAGCATGGTCTGATTTGTCCTTCATTTGTGCATAGGGTTCAATCGATGACATGTGGCTTCCGGACTCAAACCATGCGACCGTGAGAACAAGAAAACGTCAGTTTGAGACCATTCTTCAATCAGAAATGGAGCATGCCAGCTTTTGTTGTAATCACCATTACCGATCCTTGACACTTTCTTGCACAGTTATGGCAAATCAGTATCGCAGTGGATGAAGTAGACTGCATCCAGTGAAAAGTCAGTCCTTTCCTTTTACAGTAAAGCTCGAAATCGGTTGTCCACTCGCACACTCTCTTTGAATTCTAGTGCACGGACCAGGCTTATGGGGTGTATGTAGTAATCGCTGATCTCACTGTGCTTGGTGTACCCAGACGATCAAGCTTCCGGCGGCCCACAGTAGTGTTTACTCCTGAGGCTGAAAGCTGCTTGTTTCGCTCTGAGGACAATACATTCCCGTGCTTCCTACCGTTTTGTTAGCATTACATGGGTGGAAATCTAACACATTTCCTCACTAACGGCCGATGCCTCAAAGTCAATTACAAATTCAATAGTGAGGCACATAATATATAGCATAATATTATTTTAACACGATCCTACAAAACGGTTCTATTCGTGTTGAGCAAGTCGCTAAGAACATGAGCTACTTGAGCCATCCAAAATTTCGTAATAGTACTCAAGGTTTTGCTCAGACACCAATCGACTGGGGTGGCTTGGTAACATTATTTCCCTCTTTCTTGCGACCACATGCTCTAGCAGCTTCACTGCTTCTTCGATCTGTCCGTTGGCTTGGTATGCTCCTGCCAGC
>JABSSZ010000201.1:0-15336 GCA_013755755.1 Fusarium sp. NRRL 25184
GGTATTGGCAAAACGCAGATTGCTCTCCAGTTCGCCTACCAGATCAAGAAGAAAAAGAAGGACTACTCGGTTTTCTAGGTGCCAGCGCTGAGTCGTGCCAGTTTCAAGCAGGCATGTATGCAGATCATGGATGCATGTGGCATTCCGATTACCGAGAACAGCAATGCGGATGTGGTTGAATCCGTCCGTCAGTACCTGAGCTCAAAAAGCGCCGGCAAATGGCTTCTTGTGGTTAATAACGCTGATAACGTACAAACTGTTATAGGATTAAAAGGTGCAGATACTGGCTTATACCGATCGCTTCCGCAAAGCGACCAACGACGAATCCTGTTTATGACGCGATACCAAAAAGTGGCGATATCGGTTGCCAGGCGAACCGTTCTTAACATACCTGCAATATATTAGCCGAGACAAGGCAAGAAGCTACCTCAAGGAGGCATTAATCCAGGAAATATCTTCAACTAATAACAAAGTCATAGACCATCCCCTGACGCTACTGGCACACCTTCCACTAGCTATTACACAAGCAGCGGCATGCTTGAACGAAAACTAGATATCACTTACGGAGTATCTACAACTATTCGAGAACAAAAATCGGGATAAGATAGAACTATTGAGCGCCAAGTTCCAAGACGATATGAGATATAAACACTCTCGACACCCCGTTGCGACTGCCTGGTTCATCTCATTTGACCAGATTCATAAAGCCGACAAACTTGCGCCGCGTATTTTGATGTTTCTAGCTTACGTTGAACCGAAAGCGGTGCCTCAGTCGATACTGCCTGAGGGTGAATTGCAACAGCAATTTACTCGAGCGATCGGTACGTTGCATAGGTATAAAGTTTTGGATAAATGAGGATCCAGTGACATATTCGACATGCATAGTTTAGTGCACCTGGCAATAAGATCCTAGGTTACGGAGAACGACTTAGAGAAAGAGCAAAGCCAGGCAGCGATAGCGCGTCCGACCGAGGTATTCCCGATGGATGATTGGGAAAACCGAGAGGTTTGGTGCCAATATCTGCCTCATGCCATCAAACTCCTCAGATATCCCGAAGATGACTGGAGCAAAGAGCTGTGTGAATTAGGTTACTGGGTTGGCCGATGCTTGCATGTAGACGGACGGGTGCCAGAGGCAGTAGAACTGCTTGAGCAAGTGGTTGCAATTCAGACAGAGATGTGGGCAGAGAACGATTATAGATGGCAGTTATCACAAGACTTGCTGCAGCACTGCTATGAAAGTGTAGAGGGGGTCAGCTCAACAGTAGAATCTGAGGCATCGGACCTTGATGAGGAAATGTAATCAGTCTCATGGGGCGCTAAGGGTCTGCCTATGCAAGGAAAGGCGAAATCGCAAGAACACATTATCCACTCAAACCCAGATGCAGCAGATTTTAGCCTCAGGTGATGTGGGACCAGAGTGCAAGACGAAATAGACCGAGAAATACCGGGGTTGAATCAGACCCATAGAGGACGTCAATCTCGTAAGGCTATGTGACAGGGTGAGTCAAGCATCTTGAAGGAAAAGTTGAATAGAGAGTACAATCTTGACTGGCCAAATTGGGCAGTGAGTTTGCCAAGTTTACTTGAGCGTAAACTGTTCAATGGTAGTTGGTAATTCAATTCACTATAAGTATATATTTGTTATCCTTAGAGCTTCTCAGAGTTTACTGTCTGGTAATGTCCTTGGGCGCGACAATTTGGCTGTTTCATGCCTCCGGAGTGCTTTTCCGACGGCAGCATCATGGCTCCGTTTAAAGGTCCGCGGCCAAAAATAGAGGTTAAATTACCCGATGACATGCTATCCACTTATTTTTCTCTGACAACATACGTTTCGCCGCTTGTATACAGGCCAGCTCGATTTCAAGCCCAGCGTTGTCCGAAAGCTCAAGGGTTTGCTGTATTGACATCCAGCTATTTTGTAAACGGCTCAAGTCAGATTCCAGGGACTCAACCTCTCGATTAAGGTCTTTGATTAGCTGCTTATCGTTCTCGAAAACCACAGGAGAGGTGGGTGCCAGGAGATATTCCAGGTCAAACGGCTCATTGGAGTATAGACTCGAAGTTGGACGACCGATATCACCCATGTCGCCTACCGTATCACAATCATAGGCCGAGGTTATTAAGACTAAGAGAAGCGCTGGTATATATAACTTCAGCCGCCTCCTTCATGATGCTGAGTTGACGATGGCCCCTCCACTTCGAAGAAAACGCCCATTTTGCCCTGCGAGTCCGCAGGTCCCCAGACATGCCGCCATTCCATTTCATATCGAGAAGCATCCTAATACAGATTATTATGCCTGCTATAACACCAAAGCCAGTGAAAGAAAGTGGATCGGTCAAAATCGAACGCTGGCAATCCGCCAGCTAGTCACTGTTCAAAGGCTGCCAGCGACTTCAAGAGCCTCGTTCACTGATATTGGGAAGCTTAACCGGATTTCACATGAGAATGTTGTGAGACCTGACTCCTTTTATCATGCCGATGGTGAACTCTATATTGTCTATGAATTTTTGTATCTAGACATATTTGATCTATTTCCCTTACAAGAGGCGGCTGTAGCGTGTATAATGAAACAGGTAAGCTCTATGAAGATCGTATACTGGCTTTACTGACCTTTTCAAGACTATTTGCGGCTTTCATCACCTTAAAGATCTTAAAATACTTTGTGGCATCGATTTTATTCAGATAAATGAATACGGTGTAGTCAAAATAGGTAAAGTGACCCATGTTAAATTGTCAGGGTTCGCATTAACAATTAGGAGTGATCGATTGGAATCAAGACATATTCTCCGTCGAGGGCTCACTATATCGCGCAAATGAGGAGTACTTAGTTGCGTATTTACAAGAATTGATGACAGCCATGGCTCAGCGTTGTGATGATCTACCCAAGACAGCATCTCACTTCTTCACAGGCAATGTACTGCCGGAGATGGGCGTGAGTAAACTTTGTCAACTAGGTACGAGGCTAATAATCGCCAGCATACTTTCATTACCAATGTTGGCGGCCCCAAGGTTCTTAGAGAGCGCGTTATATCTGCGATACATAGAAAGCTGCTAGGTGGTGGGATTAAACCTTTCACATACGACCCATCTATCTAGCAAGGTTTGATGGTAAGACTGCCGTTATGTATAATAGCAAAAGGCTAATGGCTAACACTCCCTAAGCCGCCTATGAACCAGCGGCTATCCCGGTCCAGCGGAAGTCACGGAGCGATTTCACTAAGTTTGCTTACGGGTTGCGGCACCAATGCATGAAAGCTTGGCTTCGCGGCACGTCCTGGCTCGACCATCACGATGTAGAACGTTTTGTTTCAAGATTTCAGGCATAATACAGCTTGGTTGTCTGCACAGGGAAGAAGGATGAGTTTGCTCAACCCATATGTCGAAACTTACACTCATTTCGCCAACTAGTCTCGTTGTATAATGATGAACGCTTTGAGCGTCCTCATTTCTAATATTTTCTCATAAGTTCAAGGAGGCGTGCATCATAATCGAAAAGTAACTAACGTATTCTTCTGGCCTCAATCCAATCGAACGTTCGTTTGGTTCTGAGAACTCTAATCATGAAGAGATGTTCAGAGGTTGTAGGCCTCATTCAAGGCGATTTCTAGTCGTGTCTTAAAATGCAGGTATTTGCAGTCGGGCAGGATATGTAATTTGCGTAATGGTATTGTAAAAGGGCAGAATGAAGGGATGTACATCGTGAAAATAGAGTTGAGGCTACCTAATTTCATGGTTCACGGCTGTGTACTGTATGCCTTATCGCGTTAAGCTACGTGGTTCGTAGCAACACAATATAATGTCAAGCTAAGCCTTCCAGCTAGATACCCTAACCCTGACTCCTTCTTCAGGTAATTGAGACATGAGAGAGGAAGAGGCTGGAAGTATATTTTAGGAGTTGGTGGACCGTCGTAATGGTTGTTCGGTAGTTCAGTAAGTATCTAGATATCCTAGTCGAGATGAATCTGTTCGAGGTCTAGTCCCTCATCCAAGGTCAAGTCGCATGCCTTCTTGTACTCCATCTTCCATTCGCTATTGGTATTCTTATCGTAGTGATAAATAAAGTACTTGTTCACGTATACATCTCGCACTTGCGTATGCGGAGATACCTAAGGGCATATCGACTCTGCGCGACCGATCTAGACGGTATGATCATGTCGTTGTCATCCGACAAGTGACCAGAGCAGGAGGGTAGCACATTAATGATATGAATAGGCCGAGAATTAGCAGATGATGACCTCCGTTTCCTCTTGCGTAGGATACTTTGCTGCTCTTCGGCATAGACTAGATCGTGAACATCCGGCAGAACGTCATTATGTGAATCTAGCATATTTCCCAAGCGCGAGTATTCGATAAGAGCTCTCAGATGGCGAACTTTTGGCTTATAATGCTTCTAGTCAGCAGTGTTCATCCAGCAATATAGTCCGAGTCCACAAGGCGACAAAGTGCCTTGCGCTACAAGCAGGTGATTGTTCAGGTTGATTAGTGACGCAAGAGAGGGTTAGGAAAGTCATAGACTCGCTTCCATACCGCAGTTTGAGCCGAAAATGTCTCTTCTCTATCAGTGCCTATCGCCCTCTCGACAGGCTGAGCAGCAGTAGCACTCCTGCCCCCTCTGCTAGGTGCAACAACACTACCCGACCGGCTAGTCTCGACATCATCGAAAGAAAGGTTGATTTCCAGCCTGTCGCCGTCAAGTAGTATGTGAGAACAAGCTTTCAGCTTACTCTCAATCATACCCGTATCATCAACGTGAAAGTTGCTGTTTAGGGGCAACTTCCTCTTCGCAAGTTTGTCTAGCTTGGATGGGAGGGTTTTGTTCCAGTATGCACTAGGAGCCAGAATCACATCAGACTCGCTGTCTTTACTAATGCATCTTTTGTTCAGCTTCGACTTCCATTGGATTGGGTAGTATACACAAGTCGAAGGCTGTTTATCGTAGGCAAGCGTGTGTCGTCCCATTCGGCGAGTTGAAACAATGGTAAGCGAGAACAACCGTTCCGGATCTGGCCAAGCGGGGTTGGCTGCTGATTGTGACGTCAGATTGAGAATTGGACTTTCGTCATCCGTCGGCCAGCCGAAAAGATCGCTGTCGGCGTCGTTGTCGGCGTCGTTCGCCGTGCCGGGTTGCCAAGCTCCCCACCACAAAATAAGAAAAAAGAAATTTAAAATTGGTAGTATGAAGGGGGAGAAGGGGAAGGCAAGTCCCACACTAGGGTGCGAAAGAGGGATCTATTCTTTCGAGGAGGCAGTCAAAGAGAACCTCCTTTGCTGCATGACCCTCATCAAAAAGTCCGTGAGGTGTAAATCGAAGACTGCCAAAAAGGGACAACAGATTTTGATCTTTACTGTACCTTTGACATGATCAGTCCCAAATTCTATCTATGCCGTTTATATCCATATACATTTCTTTCACCCCTGAAGTACGTCGAAATGCTTCAATGTAAGTCTGACAAGAGCACCCAGCTTTGTATGTATCTTTAAACCTGACAAGTCTTTATATTTGATAGCAACAAGAAAACTGAGCCCTTCGTCGACACTTTCTCTTGCCAAGTTATCGCGTCATTATTGCTACAACTCGCTATTTACAGCCAACCTGGGCACAATATCGCTCACGCTTACAGCATTTATTGTAGCAGGAACTGATGACCTGGCCAAAGAATCTTCCGCTGTGGTGGCCATTCTGACGGGCGCCACAACTAGCGCCATTGTCACCATAATGCTCCGGCTTACTCTTAACCAATCAAAAACTTGTTTTCAGGGGCTCGATCCCACCGCAACCTCGACACCTCTCTACTTGGTCGATCTCGTCGCCCTCGGGATCCTGGTTGGCATTCTCGTGTGGTACAGTACACCAGTAGCTTTATGACGAGATTTACTGCGCACCTAGTCTGTGATAAGGTTAAGAGTTTAAAAGAGGCTTCAGCCCCCAGGGCACAAAGGTAAAGAACACCAATAAAAACATACGAACAATATACTCTTTGCCCTCATTGTTGCCTAATATCTGCGTACCTAGTCATAGACCTCCTTGTTGTCATGACTTCCATGATGCTGATAGCGTTATATTTATGGAGGAAGATTAGGATCTTGATTCATCTCGGTCATTTCAGCATTGTTGAGGAAGATAACGCTGTCAGCCGGAAAATCCGTAAGTAGCACATAAAAACCACTACAAAAGGCCCTTGTATAAGCGAATAAGACCTGAGAGATGTCTGGGAACTTCAAGTCCAGGCATTTGCCTCTTGTCAGTGGCAATATCCAGCTTAGCTCTTACAATTCGAGCTAAAAGAGAGATTCCTTCTTTATCAAGCCGGAGTAAATGATGCCTAATTGTCCATAAGTTGTGATTATATGGAAAGGTGATGCTGAGTTCCAGAGGACCGACGATCAAGCAGATGTGAAACAGACCTGCGGCGACTGGAGACATAAACCAGCATGCTAACTGCTGTAACACCAGATTGGATTTTAGCCTCGTATTTGAGATCTGATAGTCTCCCTGAGTTTGGAACAGAATCGCGCTAAAATCAGGTCAAAGCATGATACCACTCATTTCAAATGGCATCTAATTGGCTACACGCGGACAAGAATAAAAGTAATCCTTCGATGAATAACTAGCTTACAGCTACATCCTCTTGATTTCCACGACCGAGTGAAGGCCCACTAGGGGATCAAATACAATGTTATAAATCAAGTAAATATGACATGATCTCGTGTAGCCCTAATGCTATGCTTTATTGTGGGAGCTGATAGTGTGGAGCGGTTGCGTTGCAAACAGGGCTGCAATACTGTTGTATGAGATTGCGTAGCGAAACGGAATACGCGAATAAGGGGAGACCAGCTCAGGGTATAGGATTAGCTATGCTTGATAGTAAGGAAGCATAACGATGCTTACACTTAACGGTTGGGCTGAAGACGAGAGACCAAGCCCGTACCCTGTCCTGGCAACATTGCATACTGTTCCCTATCAGATTTACCTATTAATACAGTCACTGTAGATGACTGGGAGTCTTTACCAATGACTATGCAGCCAGGCAGCTCATAGAGCCTCTCAGTCATCTGTATTTTGCGGAAATCTTCTTTCGCTAGGTTCATATTACACCCTGAAATTGCTGGAGCCCAAATTTATCAGCAGGTAAACTACGACTCTGTATTCTCTATTAAAGTGGGCCAAAAAAGAAAGACCGTGGCGATTGGTGAGACCAAACGGAATCTCTTTACCGAAGGTGAATGGCACAGTGGAACCATCGTCACCAGATCAAAAGAAGCTCTCACAAGAGCTAAGAGCGTGAATATTAGATTCTTGAAGGCTGTGGATCCTGCCTTTGACATATGTTTTCCCGCCTTTAGTCCGATGAGGATAAATGACATTTGCTTCTACAGCGCCGTTTTGGTTCTGCTGCAATTCAGGATCTTCAGAGCCGAAGATATTGGCAATGAGAAATGTACGATGGACTGTTGGACTCTCTCAGCTGATGGATGCTCATGCAGCCTCCGGTATGGACTTTACCGACTCTTAGCTCAAGGTTGGAGACGATGCCAAGCAGAACTCGCAGCCCCTTTCAGTATAGGAGGCCCACAACCTTGTTGAAGACGATGTTTTAACGGTCAGCTTATTTGGAAAGTCAATGGTCGTCTCATCCAAATGGCCACCAAAGAGATGCTCGCTAGCAAACTGGAGTTTTGATGTGGTCTCACGAAGCTTATTCAGTGGAGTGAGAAATAGGGCCATTTTCGGAGTAAGAAGTGGGAGCGTAAACCGTACAACGTAACGAAAAACTGAGTTGGTGATTGGTGATGAGGGCATATTGCATCTGTCGCCAAGTAGGACGCTTACTTGGTCTTTCCAAGACTAAATCGATGTAGTGTGAGGGGAAAGCGTCTGCCATGGTCAGACACGAACTTCAGAACTGCAAGCGACTAGTAAACTTCTATAAGCACACTCAGAGGTCAGCGAGCTCTGCCAAAATCATAGTTGGTTCATGTCTGAAGTATACAGTAGTGTACACCGCGTCTTAATCCTAGGTTCATGGAGTCAATTAGCAGGCTTGAAGACTAGACTTACATAGCATGATCAATCCGTACACTACGTTGATTGATAGTTAAAGCTTATGACATCTCAACGAGACATATCAAGCCACCATACTGAAAAACCCCAATTAGCTTCAGCTTCTGAAAGGCAATATGCATATAGCCCCAACAAAGATAAGTCTACCGATTTAAAAACAGAATAATATGCTTTTGTGATGACTTAATCAGCAACCTTATTTGCATCGGCCTGGGGTATAAGAAGCCGTCCTGATCCGTCATTGCTAGAAGGAGAAGAAATTCTCAATTACATCTAGATTCCAGGATAAGCAGATAGACTTCAATACAGAAGCTCAACCTCCCAGACATGGCCACTGACGAAGTCACACGTGGCATGGAGAAACACAGTCAAAATCACATTAAGTTCCCTCGAAGAGGGTATCTGTACACTACGTCTCTAAAGGATTTATGAGGCTGAAAAAATGGCTATATTTGGTGCATTGATATATTTTATCGTAATCCAACTTTCTTGGTCTTTTCGCCACAAAAGTTGATTGGTAAAATTACGAAGCAAATTTGGCATACACGCCAGCACTTTGTAATTTCGGTCTCTTAGTCTTAGCGGCTGACCTCAGACACGGACAAACACTTACATGATTACAGTTAGGAGAGCATGAGATCAAAGCAACACCTCCCATGCTAACTATTAGCTTCTAACTATACTTGTTTCAATTTAGCTCTCTTTCTTCCTAATCAGGCCGTTGTCGCTGCGATCAGCAGCGAATCCGAATGATTCATCTGTTGGAATAACTCAGGATGCGGAGTTACTTCATCTGAAAGACTGACAGGAATGTTTCGATCCCTAGGTAGATTTGGTGATACTCTGAGATGTCGTTCACTACAAGCTGCTGTGGCACCCAACGTCAAGAGTAATCGATCTTGTGTCTCAACCATCTCGTCACACATTTTCCCATATGCCAATAGTCGGTCTCTCTGTCCTTTGATTTCGAATATTTGCCGTTTCAGGTAGTTGTTATGATCATTCATTCGTGGACCAAACTCTAGGCACTGTTGCAACTTGCACAGAAAGCTATTGGAGGGCGTATCGCCAATGCTGAATTCCATTTTCTTGTTCTTCTGAGATGTGAGGGATCAATTATGAAAACATTCTGGAATATAGTGATCAAAGAAGTGGTTCAAATAGTTATTGTCGAAGCCCGTGAGTCCATAATTGACACCACCCAATTCGGCTTATTAGCCATGCCCGCAATAGGATATTCTACAGTAATGATCGAAATCGGTTGTCCATCTGCACACTCTCTTCAGTTTCTAGCGCACGGACCATGCTTACGGGGTGTACATAGTAATCACTCAACATACTGTACTTGGTGTATCCTTATGACCAACCTATAATAGGGCAGCCCACAGTACTTTGATCCCACATCACCTGAGGCTAAAATCTGCTGCATTTGGGTTTGAGTGGATAATGTATTGTTGCGATTTCGACCTTCCTTGATACTGTAGTACACCATCGCATAGACAGACCCCTAACGCCCCGTAAGGCTGATTACATTTCCTCATCAAGGTCCGATGCCTCAGATTCTACTGTTGAGCTGACTCCCTCTAACCTTTCATAGCAGTGCTGCAGCAAGTCTTGTAATAGCTGCCATCTATAATCGTCCTCTGCCCATATCTCTGTCTGAATTGCAACCACATGCTCAAGCAGCTTCACCGCTTCTTTGGTCTGTCCGTTGGCTTCATATACTCCTGCGAGTGCGTACTGTGATGCCAGTCGGTCTGGGTGATCCTCTGCCAACGTGGTCCCTTCAACCGCAACCACATGCTCAAGCAGCTTCACTGCTTCTTTGATCTGTCCGTTGTCTTCATATACTCCTGCGAGCGCGTGCTGTGATGCCAGGCGTGACGGGTGATCCTCTGCCAACGTTGTCTCTTGAATTTCAACCACATGCTCAAGCAGCTTTACAGTAAAGATCGAAATCGGTTGTCCATCCGCACACTCTCTTCAATTCCTAGCGCACGGACCAAGCTTACGGGGTGTATATAGTAATCGCTGATTTTACTGTGCTTGGTGTATCCAAGCCATAATCGGGCGACCCACGACAGTGTTACTCCACAGGCTGAAAGCTGCTTTATTTCACTCTTAGAGGGTAATGTATTCTTACGCTTTCGACCTTCTTTGATGCATTACATGGGTAGACACCTACCTAACGTGCGGTCATGTTGATGACGTTTCCGCGTCAAGGGCCGATGCCCCAGACTCCATTACTGCACTGGCCCCTTCTAACCTCTCATAACAGTACTGCAGCAGGTCTTGTGACAGATGCCGACTGGGATTATCCTCTGTTAATATCTCTGCCTTAACCGCAACTGCAAGATATGCTCCTGCAAGCATGTGCTCTGATGCCAGTCGATCTGGGTGGTCTTCTGCCAATATCCCTGCCTCAGCCGCAACCACATGCTCCAGTATCTCGATTGCCTGTTTCATCTGGCCATCTGCAAGATATGCTCCTGCAAGTTCGTGTTCTGATGCCAATCGATGTGGGTGGTCTTCTGCCAATATCCTCTTTCGGGTCTTAACCACATACTCTAGCATCTCGACTGCCTTTTTCGTCTGGCCATCTGCAAGATATGCTCCTGCAAGCATGTGCTCTGATGTCAGCCGATCTGGGTGGTCTTCTGCCAGTATCCTCTTTCGGGTCTTAACCACATACTCTAGCATCTCGACTGCCTTTTTCGTCCGGCCATCTGCAAGGTATGCTCGTGCAAGCTCGTGCTGTGATGCCAGTCGTGATGGGTGATCTTCTGCTAATATCCCTGCCTCAGCCGCAACCACATGCTCTAGTGTAGATACTGCCTCCATCGTCCGCCCGTCTACGAGCAAGCATCGGCTCACCGATAATCCCAATTCACATCCTCCTTCATTCTCCTTGTGTCTTGTAGTTCCCAATAGCCTGAGCGCATGTGGTAGATATTGCCGCCAGAGATCGCGGTTTTCCCAGTCATCAGTTGGAAATACCTCAGCAACACGTGCCAATGTCGTGTGTCGCACTTCTCTGTCACGTCCCTCGTTCTCATTCCATCTTCTCGTTGCAAGGTGTACTAGGCTATGCATGTCGAAGGTTGCTTCACGCCCTCGTTGGCTAAGGAAACCGTGTCCAGTGAGCGTACCAATCGCTTGTATCATTTGCTGTTCTGTCTTCAACCTCGGGAGAATAGATCGAGGAATCCCTCTCGGCTCAATAAAAGCCATGAATGAGAGAAGGTCTGCCGCTGCTGGAGCAGTTCGGCGCATCCGGTTGAACGACATGATCCACGTGGTAGCAACAGCGCCTTGCGAACTATCATAGTGCACTTCGTCATCGAATCCTTGTTCAAGAAGCTCAGTCATATTTTCTGCATCAGCGTCGTTGAATACTCGAATGTATTCCGCGACAGAGATCTCATAAACGTTCATATACGCTGCTGCCTGTGCAATTGCCAGGGGAAGGCAGGTAAGAGCGTCAAGGAGCTGAGACACACACTCACTATCGTCTAGCCCGTCCTTGTCGATCAAGGACCTCTTGAGCAGATCTATGGCCTCTTCTGGATGCATCTGTGGCAGCTTTTCTATAGCAGTCTTCGCTGCGGCGACAGCCACTTGCCTAGATCGTGTTGTGAAGAGGGTTCGCCCGTTGTCACTTGAAGGAAGAAAGTTGAGGATCCCGCCACCTGTGTGCGTCGACTTTTGGAGAATCTCTGCATCATCGGCATTGTCGACGACGAGAAACCAACTTCCTGCATTTTTCGAGCTGAGATACTGTCGCACTGCATCTTTCGCATCTTCCCCTTCAGAGCATCGGATACCAAGAGTCTTGACAAGCTTCATACACTCCTGCTCAAAGCCAGCCATACTAAGAGCAGGCATCCAAAACACTGAGTAGTCTGGCTTGTTTTCCTTGACCCAGAAAGCGAGCTGTAGAGCGATCTGAGTTTTGCCAATGCCCCCAAGTCCGACGAGAGCGACTTTTTGCTGCCCTTGTTCGAACAGTAGACCTCGTAGCCTCGTGAGTACATCCTCTCGACCCACAAAGAGGTTGTTTTTCGAAAACGGAACTAGAAAGACAGGTTGCACCTGAGGCTCAGCCTTACTCTGCCCAGAGTAATCTCGGTTTTGGAACGAAAGTCTTCTATCGAAGTTGGTAGCTGGGCCTTGAATATCTTCAACCGCAATCAGTTCCTGTCGTGAGAAACGTGATAGAACATACCTTGGGTAAATGAAGGTACCCAAAAAATGAGAAAAGCCTTCGTACAAGCCGCCGCCGTAGCTGCAGCATATCGCTGCCAGACCTTGCTTTTGTGGCTGTCGGCGTAGTCGCAGGCGCCCTTAATAACGACGCATGGAAAGTTGTCCCAAACACCAGCACCCTCCATCTCGAAAGCAATACTATCTCCAGCTTCTGCAATTTTGTCGCGGTCTTCACCAGACTTCATGACTGAATCTCCAGATGCCATCAATCCAAAATGGATAGCAGGTGTGAGATGGGTCCCACTCATTTCGAGACGGCGCCGCGGCATGAGCTTGCCGTTGCACCCTGCTTGGTCGCACGACTTTTGGTTCTCACTGTGACGATAGGCTGCTTCAAACAGTCTGTCGTTTGCAGAGCCCGGGTACGTTGCATGGAGTCGTGGATTACAGCGCATCGTATCTAGGCATTTGATTGTCTTCCTGGTTAGATCTTCCTGGCCCCAATATGTTTTTAGTTTGGCTAAAACCCCTCGTATCTCAGGATTAGGTCTCCCAAGCGCGTCTAGTAACGTGTCTTTGGTGACAAACTGGTCTGGCAGGCGCCGTCCCAGATCATACTGGACAATGCCGTCGCTAATGACGACATCTCCGAGCACGATCTCATCGCCGTTACGCCTAAAGGGGACAACGCCACATACACCCACCACAAGGGCAAGTCTGATGTTAGGAAAACTCATGTGACATTTTGCGGCCACTGCCGCCGCGTTCGCTTTACCCATCCCTGGCATATGCGCTAAAACGACGTTATGGCGCCCGATCACACCTGTGGAGTAGGCGTTGGGGTCGCCTGGCTCTTTGTCGAAAGGTGAGCCGTCATCGTCCCAGTAATGATCAAACAATGCTCCGATAGCATCAGCCTCAAGGGGCAAAGCGCAAATGACGGCTATTTCGAAACCGCGACGGTCGTTCGGGCGGGGTGGTCGGGGCAATGGAGTTGACATGACAAGAGTGCGGCTCAGTCAACCGATGAAACCAGACAAACCGCAATACCATCGTCTAGAGAGCGACTGGCTTCAACGAAGTCGTCTGAAAATATCGTATGTCAGAACAAGCACGAAAACGGTAGAGATTTGCGATCGAGAATAGAATTGTATGACCGAGGAAATAAAACACAATAATGAGAAATCGAAACCTGAGAATTAAATGAACGTCTGCGATATCGCTTGTCGGTGGTAGATTAGCGATGGTCGATGAATTGGGAAGGGAAAAGAAATCCCAAGCACTCGACAATGAGCGGGGAAAGGGTCAAAATTCAGCCCCGCAAGGCACATTTCCTTGACTCGTGACTATGGATTATCCTTGTCGGGAGCCGGTCCGCTGCCAATCATGCCGTTTGAGACCCCTGCAAAAGCAGTCACAAACTTTCAAGACATTCACCAGAATATCTAAAAATGATGCAGGCCGTCCTAGGGTAACTAAAGGTTTAGACAATGCACCGCCTGTGTTCCTGGCGAGTCTCTGCGCGTTTTCGATAGACTTGATAGCGAGGATGAGCATCAAATGCCCTGAATTTCTTATCCATATATAATACAATACATAATCAGATGGAAGCTTTTATGATTCTCACTACGAAGTATATTCCTACGAAATGCCGCATTAGGCAAAAATCCCGTACAAGAAGATCACGAGTCATTTTAGGTTTTCATCAAATAAATAGTCAAACTAGCACACGGCCCGTTCCTAGTGCCATCTGCCGATGATCGTAGATCACGAGATGGAGCTGCAGCTAAAACGTAGCACGTGAAGACGATAAAGTTACCTTCCTCATGTCTTCTCCAGATGCTGTGATGCAATCTGATCTAGGTGGAGATAGATATCGCGATTCATCAAAGGGCCCACAAACAATGCTACTGGACTGAAAGTAGTGGAGCACTGCCGCGTCACAAAGGGCTTTTTGTGGGACATGGGGAAAAGGCATGGCGCCATCCTTTTTGTGACGCAGGCAGAAGAGGCTGTGTCACAAAGAGATTCTGGACCCTAATTCTGGACATCTTCGGCCACAGCTCGTCTTTCAGAAAAATGTATCTAAAAAAAAAGAAAAGAGAACGAGCAGAGCCATGCTCAAGCTATTTTAGTATTATTCTTGTTTGGTCGAACAGCTGGACTGGGCATCTTAATCATTTTATTGAGACCGTAGGGTACTGAGGTCAGATTCTGGACTCTCTCCAAATAGTACTGTAGTACGCATTTCTGGGCGTTGTCAGGGAGGTCAGCATTTGGAGGTAATAAACTATGGATTGATGACAATCTGCTGTGAAGCCGCATTACGCTTTTTAAACATGCACGTAAGCTGTCAGCAAAGGGGTACATGAATACCGTGCCAATAGATATGAATTACTGTGTAAGCCATACGCCCCCATCAAAAACGTCCGTGCGGTATAAATCAAAGAGTGTCAAAAAGGGACAACCGATTTCGACCTTTACTGTAATACAGTAGCAGACTGTATTGTCCTATGAAGGCCGGGACCCTGTACCATTTCGTATCGATACAGCCTGGGCTAGAAAACGATCTTCCTTTTAAAATAACTTTTATTTATCCTATTTATCACTTTCAAAAATCCTGAGGACTGCCTGGCGGAGATTCAGGCCCTTGGTGGATGTCTGGTGTTGCGAACCCCGCATCAGACGTCATCATCGTCATGGGAGACGATCCGGATGGTTCGGGCGGGGGATATCATCGCCCTCAGCGGAAGAGGGTCAGGACGACGAAGGTATTGGAGATGGAGCAGCAAAATGGCGATATGGAATGGCAGGAGGAAGGTGAGACTAGTGAGGGAGCTCCGGGACAAAACCGAGCTCGGAAGCAGGCTGCCCCCAAGTCAGCTGGTGGTATGGTCGAGGCAGTCCAGAGCTTGAAGCAACTACTAGAGCAGGACTTGAACAAGAAAATCGAAGCGATGAAGGCCGAATTTCAGCTCGAGTTCACCAAGCTCAGTGATCGCATGGCCGAGGAAGTCGCCAGGGCCACGGCCCAGATGGCACAAGAATTATCGCAAGTCCGAGA